>CAUYON010103522.1:0-21888 GCA_963573935.1 Arctocebus calabarensis
TTCATAGTAGGGCTGAGTACATTGGATACTTTTTCTTCCATTCTTGAGATATTTTGCTAAGAAGAATATGTTCCACCTCCATCCATGTAAACATGAAAGAGGTAAAGTCTCCATCTTTCTTTAAGGCTGCATAGTATTCCATGGTATACATGCACCACAATTTATTAATCCATTCGTGGGTTGATGGGCACTTGGGCTTCTTCCACGACTTAGCAATTATGAATTGGGCTGCAATGAACATTCTGGTACAGATGTCTTTGTTATAATGTGATTTTTGGTCTTCTGGGTATATACCTAGAAAAGGAATTGTAGGGTCAAATAGAAGGTCTGTTTTTAGATCTCTAAGTACTCTCCAAACATCCTTCCAAAAGGAACATATTAGTGTGCATTCCCACCAGCAGTGTAGAAGTGTTCCCTTTTTCTCCACATCCATGCCAACATCTCTGGTTTTGGGATTTTGTCATGTGGGTTAATCTTGCTGGAGTTAGGTGATATCTCAAAGTAGTTTTGATTTGCATTTCTCTGATGATTAAGGTTGGTGAGCATTTTTACATGTGTCTATAGGCCATGCACCTGTCTTCTTTAGAGAAGTTTCTCTTCAAGTCCTGTGCCCGTCCTGAGATGGGATCACTTGTTCTTTTCTTGCTAATACATTTGAGTTCTCTGTGTATTCTGGTTATTAAACCTTTGTTGGAGGCATAACTTTCAAATATTTTCTCCCATTCTGAGTACTGTCTGCTTGCTACACTTACTATGTTCTTGGCTGTACAAAAGCTTTAGTTTGATCGGGTCCCAGTAGTGTATTTTTAATACTGCTTCAATTGCCTGGGGAGTCCTCCTGATAACATATTCATCCAAGCCAATTCCTTCAAGTGTTTCCCTTGCACTTTCTTCTAATATTTTGATAGTTTCATGTCTTAAGTTTAATTTTTTAATCAAGTGAGAGTCTACCTTAGTTAATGGTGAGAGGCATGGGTCCAGTTTTAGTCTTCTGCAGGTCGCCAAGCCAGTTCACCCAGCATCATTTGTTAAATAGGGAGTCTTTTCCCCACTGAATGTTTTTAATTGGCTTGTCAAAGATCAAATAATGGTAAGTAGCTGGATTCATCTCTTGGTTCTCTATTCAGTTCCAAAAATCTACCTCTCTGTTTTTGTTCCAGCACCATGCTGTTTTGATCACTATCAATTTATAGTAGAGTCTCAGTTCGGGTAGTGTGATTCCTCCTGCTTTGTTTTTATTTCTGAGTAATGTCTTGGCTATTCAAGGTTTTTTTCTGATTCCATATAAAACAAAGTATTTTTTGTTCAAGATCTTTAAAATATGACAATAGAACTTTGATAGGAATTGCATTAAAATTATATATTGCTTTGGGTAGTATAGACATTTTTAACAATGTTGATTCTTCCCAGCCATGAGCATAGTATGCTTTTTCATTTGTTGACATGTTCAGCTCTTTCTTTTCTTAAAGTTTCACAGTTCTTTTTATAGAGATCTTTCACCTGTTTTGTTAGGTAAACTCCCAAATATTTCATCTTCTTTGGCACTACTGTGAAAGGAATAGAGTCCTTGACTGTTTTTTCAGCTTGGCTATTGTTGGTATATATGAAGGCTACAGATTTATGGGTGTTGATTTGGTAGCCTGAAATATTGCTGTATTCCTTGATCACTTCTAAAAGTTTTTTAGTAGATTCCCTTATGTTTTCCAGATATACAATCATATCATCTGCAAAGAGTGAAAGTTTAATCTCTTCTGACTCTATATGGATACCCTTAATCGCCTTTTCTTCCCTGATTGCAATGGCTAAAACTTCCATTATGATGTTGAAGAGCAGAGGAGACAATGGGCAAACTTGCCTTGTTCCTGATCTAAGTGGAAATGGTTTTAATTTAACTCCATTCAATACGATATTGGCTGTGGGTTTGCTGTAGATGGCCTCTATCAGTTTAAGAAATGTCCCTTCTATACCAATATTTTAAAGTGTTCTGATCATGAAGGGATGCTGGATATTGTCAAAAGCTTTTTCTACATCAATTGAGAGAATCATATGGTCTTTATTTTTTAATTTGCTTATGTGCTGAAATACATTTATAGATTTACGTATATTGAACCAAACTTGAGACCCTGGGATAAAGTCCACTTAGTCATGGTTTATAATTTGTTTGATGTGTTGTTGGATTCTGTTTTTTAGGATACTGTTAAATATTTTTCCATCAATATTCATTAGTGATATTGGTCTGTAATTTTCTTTTCTTGTTGGGTCTCTCCCTGGTTTAGCGATCAAGGTGATGTTTGCTTCATAGAATGTGTTGGGTAGTATTCCTTCTTTTTCTATTAGTTCTTCCTTAAAGGTTTGGTAGAATTCTGACATGAAGCCATCTGATCCCTGGCTTTTCTCTTTAGGGAGATTTTTTATAGTTGATGCCTTTTCAGAACTTGATATAGGCCTGTTCAACGTTTCCACTATGTTCTGACTGAGTCTTGGTAGGTGGTGTACTTCCAAGTTTGGTCAATATCTTTCAGATTTTCATATTTCTGAAAGTAAATTTTCTTGTAATATTCGTTAAGGATTTTTTTGAATTTCTGAGGGGTCTGTTGCTATTTTGTCTTCACCATTTCTGATTGATGAAATTAGAGATTTTACTCTTTTTCCTGGCTAGGTTAGCCAAAGGTTTACCTATTTTATTGACATTTTCAAAAACCCAACTTTTTGATTTATTGAACTGTTGTATAATTCTTTTGTTTTCAATTTCATTTAATTCTGCTCTAATTTTGGTTATTTCTTTTCTTCTGCTGGGTTTGGGGTTGGAATGTTCTTCCTTCTCCAGTTGCTTAAGATATAAAGTTGTTAACTTCCTCTCTTTCAGTTTTCTTGAGGAAGGCTTGCAGTGCTATAGATTTCCCTCTTAGGATTGCCTTTGCAGTATCCCAGAGGTACTGATAATTCGTGTCTTGTTATTTTGTTCCAAAAATTGCGTAATTTTCTTCTTAATCTCGTCTATGACCCAGTTGTCCTTCAGCAGAATGTTATTTAGCTTTCATGTTTTTGTATGAGTATGCAGATTCCTGTTGTCATTGAGTTCAACTTTTATTCCATGATGGTTGGAGAAGATGCAGGGAGTAATTTCTGTTCCTTTAAATTTGCTTGTGACCTAAGATGTGATCAATTTTGGAGTATGTTCCATGGAGTGCTGAGAAGAATGTGCATTCAATTTTATTAGAATGAAATATTCTGTAGATGTCTGTTAAATCCAGATGTCAAATGGTTAATTTTAAATCTAAAATTTCTTTCCTTAGCTTTTTTTTGGAGGATATATGCAACACTGTTAAAGGAGTATTGAAATCTCCAAGTACTAGGGAGCTGGAGGAAATCAAGTTACTCATGTCTATTAGAGTTTTTCTTATAAATTGAGGAGTATTCTGGTTGGGTGCATAAATATTAATAATTGAAATCTCATCATATTGAGTAGTACCTTTATCAAATATGATATGTCCGACTTATCCTTCCTTACTTTTGTTGGTTTAAAGCCTATTGTATGTGCGAATATGATTGCAACACCTGCTTTTTTCTGTTTTCCATTTGCCTGGAATATAGATGACTATCCCTTCACCTTGAGTCTATATTTATAACTTTTAAGGTAATATGGGATTCTTGTATGTAGCAGATATCTGGCTGGAGTTTTGTATCCAGTTAGCCAACCTATGCCTCTTTAGAGGACAATTTTATTCATTCACATTAATTGAAAATATTGATAAATCTTTAGAAAGTCCAGTGGACATTTTTAATCCTTTCATCACTGTGGAAGTTGAATTTATAAAAAGTTTCTGGGTGAGTTTACTTTTGTGGTGGAGGATAATGCTGTTCATTATGGAGAATAGGTCTGAGAATATCTTGGAGAGCTGGTTTAGTTACAGCAAATTTCTTCAACATGTGGATGTCATTAAAGTATTTAATTTCTCCATCATAAATGAAACTCAGTTTAGCTGGGTACAGGATCCTGGGTTGAAAGTTATTTTGTTTTGGGAGATTAAAAGTCAATGAACATTCTCTTCTAGCTTGAAAGGTTTGATCAGAGAGGTCTGCAGTCATTCTAATATTCTTCCCCTTGTAGGTAATGGATTTCTTACGTCTGGCTGCTTTCAGAATTTTCTCCTTCATATTAACTTTAGTGAAGTTAATTATGATGTGCCTGGGAGATGTCTTATTTGGGTTGAGTCGTGCTGGGGTTCTGAAGCTATCTGCTATCTGAATTTGAGAATGTCTTGGCATGTCTGAAAAGTTCTCTTTCATAACCTCATAAAGAAGAGACTCCGTGCCTTGTGATGCCACTTCATGATTTTCAGGTATCCCTATAAGGCTAATATTGGTTTTCTTCGAGTTGTCTCAGAGCTGTCTGAGAGAATGATCCATTTTTGCCTTCCATTTCTCTTCCTCTTAGGAAATTTGGAAGCATTCAAAAGTTTTTACTTCCATGTCAGAAATCCTTTCTTCTGTTTGCTCCATTCTGTTACTGAGGGATTCTACTATATTTTTCAGATCTCTGAGGGCTCTGAATTCTTGTCTTAATGTGTCAAAATCTTTCGTTGAATTCATTGAATTCTTAAGACACTTTTTGGATTTCTGCTTAAAATTCTAATTCCATATTTTTCTCCATTGTGCTGATCTTATTTGCTATCCAGATTCTGAATTTGATTTCTGACATCTCAGCCATTTGTTTGTGCATGGGATCTTGTGTTGTGTGTGCCTTGTCATTCCTTGGAGGACTTGATTTACTCTGATTATTCATATTGCCAGAGTTTTTCCATTGATTACACCCCATGATTGTTTTTCACCATTGCCTCTGGCCTTCCTCAGAGTTGGGGATGTGTCTCTCCAAGATTAGACCCTGGGGGGATCACTCTATTGTTACTGGAACTTTGTAGGGAGTGACCCTCTATAGCTCCCCTGGGACTGCCCCAGCCAGGGAGTTCTGGGAGCAGCTCCAGAGTGTGGCATCCCCAGATCCAGCAGCAGGGTGGGGGATGGTGCACACAGTCCTTGTAGTGCCAGGCGCCCAGTGAATTTGGCCAAGAGAATCCACTGCTCCAGCCATATCTGGCCAGAAAGAGGGCTCTGGAGGGAGAGTCCAAGTCCCGTGGCTTCCGGAGTCCCTGACCAGACAGGTGGGACTGTTGCAGAGGCAGGGAGTATACAGGAGGGAGGACACAGGTTGTGTGGCTCCTGGAGTCCCTGGCCAGAGGCAGAAGTGTTGAGGTCCTGTTGGTGAGAGGTGCAGAGCTGCACTGTTGCTGGTGGAGTCTCTGGCCAAAGGTGAGCCTATGGAGGCCCGGCAGGTGTGGGGCGTAGGGCTGCATGATTGCAGGGGGCATTTCTGGCCAGGGGTGGGTCTGTGGAGGCCTGGCATTGTGGAGTGCGGGGCCTCGCGGTTGCTGCTGCAGTCTCTGGCCGAAGGTGGGCCTGTGGAGGCCCTGCGGGTGCTGGGTATGGGTCCTTGGTTGCCGGGGAAGTCCCTGGCTGGGGGAGGGCCTGCGGAGGCCTGGTGAGTGTAGGGCGCAGTGTTGGGCGGTTGCTGGTGGAGTCCCTGGCTGAGGGCAGACCTGTAATTGTCGTGTTTTTAATCGACATACATAATGGTGCTGAAAGAAAAGAGCTGCTAGCCTTGATTTCTATACTAAGTGACCTCTGAGTTATTTTGTCATCAATAGACTTACTAAACAAACAAAAACAATGAAAGGAATCATCTAGGCAGAGAGAAAAAGAGTCTAGATCAAAACAGAAATTATAGTGGCACTAAAGAACATGAGAAAAAGCAAATATATAGGATAAATATAAATGAAATTGACCATATAAAACAGTATTATAATAGTTCATGGTGATTAAAATATATACTGCATTTGAATACATGACATTAATGGCACAGATAGCAAGAAGATGGAAAGTAAATCTAAATTATTCTGTTTCTACCCTTATGAAGGAAGAGGTTAAAAATAATAATTTGCATTTTTGTGAAGGATACATGAGGTCAACTCTGAAATTGTGCTTTATAAAGCCCAGTGAATATGGCTGACTATTCCCCATGTCAGCTTCTTTTGATGTCATTCATTTACCACATTGTCAACTTCTTCCATGCATCCCCATTTCTATATCCTCTATAAATTTTTGTGGTCAGAATTCAAGGCCAGAGTAGTCTCATTATTTTCTCTGTCCTCTGAGCAGTCAACTTGCAGCAAGTGAAGAATTTGTAAGATTCATTGCCTTTTAGAGCAAGACCACCAGCTGATGTTTAGATGTTTATCTCATTTTCCCTTCAATATGTCACCTCTCTGATTTGGATGATTAAAGTCTTTTACCTGGCTGGATGGTGTGTAGTAACATGCCCTCACTCATTTATCTTTCTTCTTTTATCCTCCACTCAGTATGCTTCCTCTCCCCTTTGCAGATCTAAGGAGCAAGCATATTTTACTTACTTCTATTCATTTTCCTCTCAATTCAATCTGTTTCTTTTGAGCAAGGAATAACTACCCTTTCAGAAACATAGTCTCTTTTTGTTCCACCAGGTCTGGGAGACAGTGATGAGCTTCTGTGTATCTTTATTTATTTATTGAAATTGACATTTTTTTAAATTTGTGGACTAGACATCATGTTCTATGCATCTTTGTATCTGCCATTTCCTATACATTTCAAATCATTTCCTTCTCTCTCAATATTTATGTAGATAAAGCAGAGACTTGAGTTAGATTGACTTCCTTCAAAATCCCAGCTCCTCTGACAGCTAAGTAGCCATGGCTGTTTTTCAAAATTTCTTGTCATCTTTAAAGTGACAATAAAGGAACTAATAGTATCTATTCTTATTTGGGATTTGGGGCATTTTATTTGAAGTAATATAAATAGAACTCTTAATCACTTCTGCCAAACTGTCAATAAATATTGACTTTTGTTCTTATTCCTTCTTTGTTATTTCTTCTCTTAGCTGCCCTGCTTTATGTTTGTATGTGATGATTTTTAAAAATTTCCTTCACATTTAAGTTTAACAATTTTTCCAATCTCTGGCTAATTTTTTTTTTTTTTTTCGAAACAGAGTCTCCAGCTTTCATCCTGGGTAAAGTGCTATGGCATCACAGCTCACAGCAACTTCAAACTCTTAGGCTTAAGCAATCCTCTTGCCTTAGCCCCCCAAGTAGCTGGGACTACAGGCACCCCTGGCCTAATGCCTGGCTATTTTTTTTGTTATTGTTGCAGTTGTCATTGTTGGTTAGCTGGTCCAGGCTGGGTTTGAACCCGCCAGCCTTGGTGTATGTGGCTGGCGCTATAACCACTGTGCTATGGGCACCACCCAAACTCTGGCTAATTTTAACAAAAAATGTTCCCTGTGTCAATTCCCAATTTTTCTCTTTATGCATGCTGTTCGCTTGTCACTCCATTTCTGCCTTTAAATGCTTCAGAAAACAATTTTCTTTCTCACCTAAAAGCTCTTCCAGAGGTGCCTGTTTTATACCCTATAAAGTGTTGTTCTCTGTAGCCTCGCTGTCTTCATTTCATCTCTCCTTCCATTTCTACCCTGTCCTATCACTTTCTTGTTTAGCAGGGAAGGTGAAGTGAATCTGCAATGCTGATCATTTTAGGATAATTGCACAAATGCACATACAGGTGATCCTTGAGCAATGCTGAGTTTTTGAACTAGGTTGGTTTATTTATATGCAAATTTTCTTCCTTTTTTGCCACCCAAAGGCAACAACCCTTCCTTTTCTTCTTCCTTCTCAGCCTATTCAAGGTGAAGATTAAGAGGATGAAAACCTATATGATGATTCATTTTCAGTTAATAAATAGTGAGTATAATTTTTCTCCTTATGATTTTCTCACTAACAGCTTTTTCTAGCTTCCCTCATAAGTATAAAATATATAATACATACCACAAAAAGTACGTGTTAATCAACTGTTTATGTTATTGGTAAGGCCTAGCAGTAGGTCATTAGTAATAGTTAAATTTGGGAGGATATAGGGATTTTCAACTGTGCAGGGTCAAGCCCTCCATCCCTCACCCTAACGTTCAAAAGTCAATTGTATTTTGCATTTGAATGTCAAAGACCTTCAATGTTATGTGTTCTTGATTTAAGAAGTTATTTAATGCCTCTAACATTTACAAGCAATCCAGCTTTGAAGAGCTAAAAATTAAATTGCACGTGACAGGAAGAATGTTAGGAGGCATCCTGATTAGCCAAGGATGAGCCCTTGCTCTACCAGGTAGCAAATTTAGCAGCAGTAGGATCTCCAAAAGGAAGTGAGGGCTGGAGAGGACAACATGAGGGTACCAAGCTGGAGAGGAAGGGATAATGCAGCCAAAATGGGGAAACCACATAAAATGAGGTTAGGTACAGAAGTCAGATGCTATCTTCCCATGTCAGCCAGTATTAGCCTTAGTACACACAGCCACACTGGAACAAAAAATGCAAGTGATTGATTTATTTAGTCAACACTTCAAAGACTATAATTTAAATATTTGGGGTTTGGTTTGTCACCTTGAAAACAACCTAACAAAGTGCTTTCACACCTAGATGTTTAATAGGGTCTTGATGCCTTTTTATTTCTATTACCAACACAGTTTCTTAGAAAATCCCTTTGATGTCAAGGAAGCCTTTCTATGTAACTCCTGAGAGCATTTGTTGTTTTTTCTAAGAAACAGGAAGTTGCTCACTTTCTTTGAAGAAAGTAAACCAGAATGCTAAAAGGCACTTCCTTTCAGGTCACAACTTCAACCCCCAGGTAGAACAGAGGACTCCATCACTCATTCATTACTTTCTACTGTACGAAGCCAACCTGTTTAGCAAATGCAGGGCTGTTTTCTCTCTAGCCAATGGGTGGCAAGACATTACTTTAGTTCTACTAGGACCTTGTGTGCTGAGAGACTGGCTGAGTCTTGCCTTCAGGAATAATTCAGGAATTATTCAACTGAATTTCCTAATAAACTCACTAACTTGCAGAATCAGGTAACTTTTATAGCCATTACAGCATAACAAAAGAGTATTTATATACACACGCACAACACATACACACACACACTACAGGTTGAGTATCCCTTATCTGCAATGCTTGAGGTGAGATGCATTGTGGAATTTAGATTTTTTTTTGAATTTTGAATATCTGAAAATAGGTAATGAACTATCTTGGGGATAGGATGCAAGTCTAAACACAAAATTCACTTATATTTCATACATAACCTATAACATTCCCTGAAGTTCACTTTATGTAATACCTTTAATAATTTTGAAAAAGAAAAAAAAAAGGAAAAAAAAATTTTGAACATAAAATCAAATTTTGACTATATTTTGACTTGGATTCATCACATGAGTCAGGTAGGAAATTTTACACTTGTGATATCAGGATGGTGCTCTAAAAGTTTTGGATTTTAGAGCATTTCAGATTTTGAATTTTTGGATTAGGGATGCTCAACCTGTATGTGGTATCATTTTGTATGGCAGGAAGGAACTAAATATTCTTTAATTTTCAATAGACATCTGTGATGGAGGATACACCAAGATGCTTAGTCATATTCCTGTGTCCAGTGTTGTTTTGCCATGCAGCTAGCTGGGGAGAGAGTACATAGTAAGCATCAGATTCTCAGAGGAGTCTTTGAAACTTCCTTAGTCAGAATAAGCCAGGAATATTGCACTAACAAATATAATCTAGAATAACAATGACTTAGCATACCAATATTTCATGTCCTCCTTATGAGTATATGTGCAATACAGTTTGATTGGGGGTAGGAGAAAGCCGCTCAAGGGTCCAGAATAATTGAAGCTCCACAATCTGGATCACGACCTTGGTTACTATGGCAGGGGAAAATATAGCATGGGAATCTCCCATTGTCTTTCTATGATTCCTCCCATAGGAATACGTGCCTCTTCCACTTGCTTCAATTTGTTAGCAACAACTCATCATGTGATCCCCACCTGACAATAATATGTCTGCAAAATATAATTTTTTGTTCACCTAGAAAGAGAAAACTAGATATTTGTTTTACAAGAAGAACTTCTATCATGGACCCTAAGGAGACTTGTGATAACATATTTATCAAATCATATTATGAAAAATTACAGCCTCCATTAGTAGCCGAAACTCTGAAGGGCAACATTACCTTCAACCCCCAGGTAGTTGTAGAGGTCTTAGAGTTTTGTTTCCTAGTAACATTTATACTTGTAAACTGAGAAAAGAGAGGACTGGACTTAGAAATGCAGCACAGATTAGAGTAACAATTATGTCTTTGGTCACATAATTCCATTTAGGAAGACAAAAATGCTTTCAATGATGTACAGCATTTTAGTATAAAAACGATTTCAATTTTAGGACATAAAAGCATAAAATGATTTGAATCACAGTGGAAATAGATTGTTGACATGTGGAAAGTACTTTACAATTTCACTTATGTCATTTTGCAATTAAAGCAGACTTGAATGCACCAGGAACGTCCACACCGAAAGGCATTCCGGTTCAGAATGGTATACGTGCCAATAATAATAATAATAATTATCTGGTAAAAAAATTGAGGCTAAGATTAACACAACTTTGTAGTAAGAGAAGAACTTTGAATTTATTTTTATTACCAGGGCTCTTTCTCCACACAGCTACTAGAGTTATCTCACCATGTTCTTCTGTTTAAAACCTTTCCGTTCTCTGTCAAGTACAGAATGAAATGCAAACTCTCTGACACACACTCCAGAGTTCGAGGTCATGTTGTCCCTGCCTTCTTCAATTTAAGTCTGTATCATAACCTCTTCATTCCATTATCTTGGAACCCTGCACTACTTCCTCTAGGCCGTGATCCACTGACTTTGGATATTTTACATGTAGCTAGTAACCACCATGGAGGAAAATCATTAGCAAAAATCATTATTAAAATATTCTGGTTGTAATCCTTCAAAGATAAACTTTTAACTGCAATATGCTTTCTTATTTGAAGTAAAAACAGACAAAGAAAATTCATGCTTGAACTTTCACATTCCATTTTGTAAAAGCAGAAATGTGGAACATTAATTAAAGCCCTGGGTCTTTTATAAGATTTTTTTTCCCAGTTCTGTATGTTACACATGCTACTAATAAATGAAATTCAAAAAATATATTAGTAATAACACATTAATGTTATTATATAGTAGTATTGACACAGGAAAGAAATTCCCAATTCTGGGAATCACTTGAAGTCTTAAGTGGGTCTTGTGTCACACAAGAAGGAATTCAGGAGTACGCTGACAGTGTAAGGTTAAAGTGAGTTTTATTTAAGGGATAAAAAAATCTACTCCACAGACAGTTGAAGCTAGTTCTTCCTAAGGAGGAGAACTAGGTCCATGGGTCATTTAGCCCCTCTCTTTAAGCAATGGCTTAATCATAAGCTAAACAAGGGGAAGAATATTCATGTTATTTCTTGGAAAGAGGTAGTGTTTTCCTAGAGTTAGGGTGATGCCCTCCTTTTGATTAAATATGGTTGAACTGGAAGTGTCATGGTGTCAGGTGCATGGCGGGAGTGGGAGGCTTTCTTAGAAACTTTTATGGTAATGAGATATATAATGAAGCGCAAGGTCAAGAAGTAGTTGCTCACTATCTTGGCTCTACCAATTTACTTGTCCTGCCCCTCATCCTGTTTTGATCAGGGTGGTTCAAAACTTTGAGAATTCCTGACTCAGTTAAGTAACTCCTGCAACAATTAAGCATGCCTATAACAGCACCTGCCCTTTGCTTGTCTCAAAATCATACTAAGATGATTAATAATAATTTTGTAATCCTTCCCCAGTCCCCTCCTTTTCCACCCCTTTAGTCAGTCAGTAAAAATAATCTTCCATTATGTTTTTCCTCATCTTTCTCCACATTCATGTATCAAAATATGCAAATGTATCAGTAAGACTTTTTCCCCCCACTAATAATAGAAAACTCAACCCAAACTCATTTGGATGAAGAGCACATATGTAGCTCCATGTATGACTGAAATAATACAAGAAGGATTCAGTTCCTCCTACCTTTCCTAAGTTTGTGGCTACTCAAAATGCTGCACTAATACTATTAACAGCTGTTGAATTCCTCGGTTCTTGTTTTCTCACGGAAAAGCATGAAACACTTGTGAAGAAGCAAAAGCAGTAAACTTTGAGCAAGTACACCACCGGACAGGGAGGGGACTACTGAGCAAGATTAGCAAGCGATAGCGCAATAGCACACTCCAGTGTGGGGCGGAGGAAGGAGCGGACACAGGTCCGGGGAACAGTGACCCTGGAGTCTCTGTGCCATTACTTTTTCTCCTGTCTGGCCACGCCTCTTTTGTGACGTTGTCTCTTATTTTTTATTTTCCTTGATCAACGCAGATGTTGTCTCCTTCCTGCTGTTGTGTGGGGGACGTTTTCCACCTTCTATGGTGTCTGCAACCCCCTGGAGGGGAAGGGAGAAACTGTAAAGTATAAGGAGTCTCCTATTGTTTCTGTTACGTTTCGTGATAGTTGTGTCCCCTCATCTTGTTATTGTGACAGTATGTTCTCTTACTCAGCCTTGCATCTGATCATGTGCTTTTGTGTTTTTTTTCTGCTCGTGTCTCACTTTCCTTACACTAACACCCTACACTTTGTGACTCGTGTGGCTACCCTTACCTGGTGGAGTGTTTGCTTACTCAGTAGCCCATTTGTTTGCCCAACTTGTGCCGTATTTCCCCTGTTCATGTCTTAATTTCCTACCTATGCTCACACCACCATCACCAGAGTGGTCTTCTCCAGCCTGGGCTGAACATCCTCAAAGCACCCTCACTCAGTGTTTCCACTCAAGGCCTTCACTGCCTCGGACTTGACATGCAAGTTCAAGTCTGGCATCTCTTATTCTGTTCTATCCCAGACAATTTAACTAGACTGTGCCTTGCCATGCCCAGGATTGCTCGATAGTTATTTTGGCATCATTATGGTCACCACTACTCCTTAGAGGCAGGGATTATACATGTGTCTTATTATGTTTCTATCCTCTGATGTCCCCTGTGATGACTGATTTCGAATGTCAACTTGATTAGTTGACAATTTGATGTGTGTCAATAATATTTGGCTAATCATTTCTGGATGTGCCTGTGAGGTGTGTTTCTGGGTGAGATTAGTTTTTGAATGGGTCATCTAAGTCAAAGAGATGATCTTCCCCAATGTGGGACAGCATCATCTAATCCATTGAGGACCTAAATACAACAAAAAAAAGTTGGAAGAGAGAATTCAGGTGGCACCTGTGGCTCAGTGGGTAGGGTGCTGGCCCCATATACTGAGGGTGGCAGGTTTGAACCCAGCCCCGGCCAAACTGCAACAAAAAATAGCCAGATGTGGCGGGCGCCTGTAGTCCCAGATACCTGGGAGGCTGAGGCAAGAGGATAGTCTAAGCCAAGAGATGGAGGTTGCTGTGAACCATGCACTCTACTGAGGACAACAAAGTGAGACTGTTTCTGAAAAAAAAAAAAAAAAAAAGAAAGGGAGCCTTCACATATGCCCTATTGTCTCTCTTTCCCTCTCTCTCTGAATGCTTGAGTTGCAACATATGTCTTCTGCCCTTGCCATTAGAAAGTTTCTGGTTCTCAGACTTCAGAAACTTGAACTGAGGCTACACCACCAGCTTCCCTGGGTATTCAGTTTGCAACAACAGATTTTCAGGCTTCTTGGCCTCCTTTTTTTTTTTCTTTTTTTTTGAGACAAGAGTCTCATTATGTTGTCCTCAGTGGAGTGCTGTGGCATCATTGCTCACAGCAGCCTCAAACTCTTGGGCTTAAACCATTCTCTTGCCTCCAAGTAGCTGGGACTACAGGTGCCTGCCACAGCACCCGGCTATTTTCTTTGTTGCTGCAGTTGTCATAGTTGTTTAGCAGGTCTGGGCTGGGTTCAAACCCGCTAGCCCTGGTGTATGTGGCCAGTGCCCTAACCATTGAGCTATGGGTGCCAAGCCAACTTCTTGGCCTCCTTAATTGCACATGCACACACAAAATTTTATATATATATATAAAATAACATATATTTATACGTATTCTCCTGTTGGTTCTTTTCCTGGAAAATCTTGGTTAATACATCTCCTTAAACACATTTGTAGTTTAAAGGATTAGATAGGGCGGCACCTGTGGCTCATCAAGTAGGGTGCTGGCCCCATGTACTGAAGGTGGTGGGTTCAAACCTGGCCTCGGCTGAACTGCAAAAACAGAAAAATAGCTGGGTGTTATGGCGGCCGCCTGTAGTCCCAGCTACTCGAGAGGCTGAGGCTAGAGAATCACCTAAGCCCAGGAGTTAGAGGTTGTTGGGAGCTGTGTGATGCCATGGCACTCAACCAAGGGTGATAAATTGAGACTCTGTCTCTACAAAAAAATAAATTAAAAAAAAAAAGATTAGATAATGCCCTTCTACATTGAGGAAGATCATCTCCTTGATATAGTTGACCCATTCAAAAGCTAATCTCATCCAGAAACACCCCTAAAGTGATATTTATTGAGTTGAATTGCCAAACAGAAATCAAGATCAGCACCATGAACATATACGCATGCAATCACACACACACTTTTGCCTGCAATGTCCTGAGAATGACTCCTACTGGTTCTGTTACCTGTCTTTCTCTCTACTGCTCAAAAAAGTACAAAAACATTTCTCTTTCTCTCTACTGCTCAAAAAAAGTACAAAACCCCAAACATTTGGGGAAAAATATGAAGTTGCAAATAAACTTAAGTTGTATAAAGAATTTTCCTAAGTCACCAATGCTTTACAGTCTGATTGCAATGAGCATAAATGGAATAAAGAAGGATAAAACTTGTGATATGGATTGCATTTTAAATTTAGGTAAAAATGCAGTTGCTCACAGGCAGACTTGCTTTGAGTAGAATCTATTTTCTTTTGGGGTATAATTTTATGAGCTGTTTTATGTATTGAGACTGTCTAGAAAATTCAGAAATGTAAGGACTGCTCACACTTGCTCTCCCTGACTAGCACCTGCTACAATGCCTGGCTAGCTTTTCTATTTATTATTGTTATTATTTTTTAGTAGAAACAGGGTCTCATTCTTGCTCAGGCTGGTTTCCTTGAACTCCTGAGCTCAAGCAATCTACCTACTTTGGCCTCCCAGAGTGCTAGGATTGCAGGCGTGAGCAACCTGCCTGGCCACTCACTTGTGTTGCTTTGAGTCTATAACTTTGCAAAGCAGTTTGTATTCCCAAATCAAAAATATTTACCTTTGCCTTGACAAAAGATTCCATTTATTTTTTTAAAATTCCATTTCCATACTGCCTCTAGACTTTTTTTTGTTTTTTTGCAGTTTTTGGCCAGGGTTGAGTTTGAACGTACCACCTCCGGCATTTGGGGTCGTCACCCTACTCCTTCGAGCCACAGGCACTGCCCATGTCTCTAGAATTTTTTAATGTTCCCTGGAAAGACATTCATCCATATTTTGTAGGTACAGCCCTATTGCATATGGATATTTGGAAAATGACCAATTAATTCTTCCATTGTGAACTTGGGCATGCAAGTTGGGTAGGTAAATTTTCTAGCTCCATTTCAATTTTTGTATTTCTAGAGAATGTGAATTTCTTTGTGATTAAATTATCTAAAATGTATTTTTATATCAAATTAAAAAGCGACTTGGATCATTTTTCCTAGTGAATGTATTCATGACTCAACTTTCATCTAATATCATTTTTATCTGAATCTGTAAATGGGTGACCTGTTTGAAATTAAGCTCCTGTCACTCATCACATAATTGTGAGAGCAATGTAATATGTTATTATTGGAGAAGGAATTATATTAAGTGGACTTGAACATATTTGTGTTTCAAGACCTATGGAAGAGGGTAGAGAAATGACCAGGGAAGTGATCTGAATACCTACGTTTATTCTGACTGCGTTTCATAGGTATGCTCTTTCTTACTTCTTACTTTTTCACCACAGGAATTTTACTGTGTCACAAAACTGCCAGATACTTAGCATAGCAGGTAATATAGGAGAGAACCTGTTTGTAGTTAGAAGGATCTTGGTAAGTGACTTAAAATGCACTTATGTTTCTTAAGAATTACTCTAGTGTTTCAAAATCTTTAAAAATCAATCATTTTTCAGTAATTCAGTATTATCATCAGTGATTCATACTTCAGTTAACATAACAAAAGCAGAAGCCCAAAGATGGAAAAATACACCTATAAGCCAAGGAGCCTGAATTAGCCCACAATTCATGGTCCAAGGTTAAAAAATATTGGTTGCAAAATAATTCCTCCAAGAAACTGTTGGATAAAAACATTGTTAAATAGTCTTATATTCATCTTTATTTCTAAATGTTCTTCTGTTTTTCTTAATTACATTTTAAAAGTTATAACCTCTTTTAAACCAGGTATTTACTTCTAATCCCTATTCATCTTTGTATCCTTAGCAACTGGTGGAACGCTTGGCATGTAACATATTTGTATAACATAACGTGGTTTTTTATCTGAAAATTATTTTCAGATAATTGAGCTTTATCCTCCCACTTCCATATTAATTGATGTATTAGGATACTATCATTTTACAGATGAGGAAACAAGGTCAGAACAGCTCAATTACTTGTTCAAGGCCACACAAATAAGTAAAAGGAGGAACCTACATTTTATCAATCCAAGTCTTCCAATTTCTAGTTTGGAGCTTTTCTGTTGTCTTCTAGGGGTGGCTCAAGGCCTTGGATGGGATCCTTACTCACTCTTTGTGTTGGTGAACAGTGACTCATGGCAAGTAACCTCACATTGTACATGTGTCTATAATCTAAGGGCCATTTTTTTCCATCATTCTCCATCTTAGTCCATTTTGTACTGCAGTAGCAGAATATCATAGATGGAGTAATTTATAATGATTTCTGGCTCGCTCATCCCATGGCAGAGGTGGGGGGCAGCAAACTCATCATTTTATAAGGAACCCGTTTCTACAATAATAGTATTAATAGATGTCAAGGACCTCCATTTATGCCTCATTCATAACACTGCTGCATTGGGGATCAAATTTCTAATGTGAACTTTGGGGAACACATTCAAACAATAGCTTCCTCATGTCCAATTAATGTTAATTTTTAAATATCTTTAATAATGATATCCTTCTTTTCATGTGATCATTGGCCCATCCTAATTCAGACACTCTTCCTATTTCCTTAGGTTAAAGTCAGTAGTCCTCTTATTTATTTCTCTGCCTTTAGTGTCTCACCTACTTTGTCCTTCATTCAGTGCCTTTGAAAATATTAAGTATTTCCTACTTGTCAAACACAACATTAGGTAGCATAGAATCATGGGTGAATGAGAAACACCTCTGACCTTTTACAAGAAGTTCACTGCCTAGCAGGGAAAACAAACACCATGAACGAATAATTTTAACTCAATATTTATAAGTGCAATTACAGAAGTATATATGCCACAGGAACGGAGAGGGTATCTTAAAATTGTAACCACGGTTTTATTCTCAAAGCAGATTTGATCTTAAAAATACTTCAGTGGCAACCAATTTATCTACAACAAGGATTATAGACACAAATGCCTGCGAATGTCCAGCAGATGCACCTGCTTGGGATGTGGACAGGGAGTAAAGGGAGTTTGCAAAACCGTGATGGACTGCAGAGTATGTGCCTAGACTTAAGGGTCAGCAACCATTCAGCTCTAACCAATTGGGGTGAGGCCCAGTGTGTTAAAATGTAGTTTTATCCTCCCCCACCCCCACCCCCTACTCACCAAGAGAAGCTGAAATTCTAGAATTTTATCTGTGGTCTCTCAATTTTTAAAGTATTTTATATTTATAATTCAAATTAAAAGTAATAATCCTAATACATCAAACAAACAAAAAACACTACAAAGCAAATTGAAACACCTCTGAGGCCAGTTTGAGACCTTTGGCCTGTAGAGTGAGTCAGAAATTTGATAAAGGTTTAGCAGGACTGTTCTGATTTGGAGGATCTTGTGAGATTGTAATCAAATTGTCATCATGGCTGCAGTCAGCTGAATACTTGACTGGAGTTCAAAGAACTGTTTCTAAGCTCACTCATAGAGCTTTAAGAAGGTCTTAGTTCCTATTGATGTGAACCTGCTGTGACATGGCATCTGACTTCTGCCAAAGAGGGTGGTTAACAGAGAGACAAAGAGAGGAAAGATCTACAATACCTTTTAAACACCTAGTCTTGGGAGAGACACACCATAGTGTCTGCTACATTCTATTTGTCATACAGACTAACCATAATAAAATATGGGCAAGGACTACCCAAGGGCACAAAAACTAGGAGGAAGTGATCATTAGGGCTATTTAAAAAACTACATGGTATGTCCAATAGCCCCCAACAAATCAAGTTCCAAGGGTAGGTTATTTTGAGAATAGATTGTAAAAGAAGTTACAGCTTCTGGTAAAGAAGGTATAACTATACAATCTTTTGATAAAACTGCAGCAAGATTATAACTGTTTCCTCAGAGTACTTGTTTAATCACAGGCAAGGCTCTATGTGTAAACATTTTTAGGGTGTGCCTCACAGATTCTCCTAATAAAACAATAAATCTGCAGGGTATAGTGGCTCATGCCTGCAATCCTACCACTTTGGAGGCCAAAGAGGGTGGATCACCTGAGCTCAGTAGTTAGAGACCAGCCTGAGCAAGACCCATCTCTAATAAAAATAGAAAAACAAGCCAAGCATTGTGGTGGGCACCTGTAGTCCCAGCCACTCAGGAGGCTGAGGCAAGAGGATCGCTTGAACCCGAGAGTTTGAGGTTGCTGTGAGGTATAATGCTAGGGCACTCTATCCAGAGTAAGACTCTCTCTCACTAAAATAAAATAGTAAATCTACAGAACTTAAGGGTTTTTTCCTATAATTGTCTCAGCAGAATTCAAAGCTAGAGAAGGATTTTTCTCAAATATATTTGTTGGTGTGGCTTTTATTTAATGGAACAAATCCCAAGGAGTTTCACAAGAGACTCACAAAGTACTTTAAATAATTATATTTATAGATATGTTCCCCCAGCTGGGAAATATAGTTTGCCAAGCTTGGAAAGTAAGGAATAGAAACACTACAAAATGAAAAGTGGCTTTTGGATCTCCAAATTTGTACAATCAGGAGGTCAGCTGAAAAATGAACTCAAGTGTGAACACATGCAACTTTTCATGGTGAAATGAAGGATAACTCAGAGGTTGGAACCAAGAATCCATAACCTCAGGCTAAAGGCCATAGAGCATTATTTCTAGGTCGTAAGTTCTAATCAAGGAACTGCCAATTTGTGCCCAGCCAACTTCACATTGCTATGAACTGGGAATTCCTGTTCTTCCCATTTTCATCTCTTTAAATGTGTATGGCAGTTGTTCTAGGCCTGCCCCTTGTTAGACATTGGGTGTTTAATAACTGGCTTCTTTTGTTTGTAAATCTTGGATTGAAAGGAACAATAATTAAGGAGCTAAACTGAAAGAGTTACACTCAATAAGCTTCTTCCATGACTAGACCATAGTTAAACAACGACACTCTGTACTCTGAGATCACAGTTATGGGATGAGATATTGGGGCCTTTGGAGGGGGTGAATATATTTTGCATGTGTGCTTCCTGCTGTATCTGGCTGGTCACACAGACCTCAAAAGATACAAAGTAGGAGAGTTCTAAAAACAATCATAAATACTAGGAAGTGGGGACCTCTGGGAGCTATCATGGAAGATGCTACTTTTAAAGTGTTATGCTTTAAAAAATAAAATGGCCCACACAACAACAATTTATATATAGTAGATGAAAATGTATACAGCTTATGAATTTCTCCATATGATCTTTAAATTGATGACTAATGAAATAACAAGTTACCTATGACTGAATGGGAGTCATAGAGTTCTCTCAACCTTTTCCAACTTCTATGGGTCCCCAGAGAACTATCTTTCAATCATCAGTAGCCAATGGCATATGGGCTTTTTCTTTGTATCGCATGTCTTCAGTGCACAGGGTAGTTAGAACCACTGCTATAAAAAAATTGGGGCAAGAGTCATGTGAAGTCCATCCAGGTCATGATACCAAGACATTAACTTTGAGTCCAGTGGCTGCTATGACTAGAACAAAGGGCAAAGTTTGGGACAACTATCTTTGAACCAATGGCGACGTAAAGGCATGTCATACTCAAGTTTGTATCTATCATTTATATTTTGCTGTGAGAAGGACTCAGAATAAGTTTCATGAGTCCTGCAAGGCTTCACTTGATGTCCAGCCTATAGGAGCACAATTCTGCCAGCTTTCACTGGCTGTTACAATTGAAAGGATGTAGCAAAATGCTAGGGAACAGAATTTTAACTAATGATCCATTTTAAAGTTTCTTTCTTTAAAAGAAAGAAATCTCTCTCTCTCTCTCTTTCTTTCTTTTATTTTTTGAGACAAATCTTACTCTGTCACCCTGGGTAGAGCATAGCTCACAGCAACCTCCAACTCTTGGGCTCAAGTGATTCTCTTGCCTTAGCCTCCCAAGTAGCTGGGAATTCAGGCTCCCACCACAATGCTTAGCTAGTTTTTCTATTTTTAATAGAGATGGGGGTCTCACTCTTACTCAGGCTAGTCTCAAACTCCTAAGCTTAAGTGATTTCTGCCTCAGCCTAAAGGCAAGCCACTGCGCATTGCCTGAAGGTGCTTTCTGATCTCATTGGAATGTAATCATTTTGATGCCAGCCGCAGCCCCCTGAAGTAGTACAGCAGATAACATACTGCAATACTCCTTCAGCTGAGAAGCTGGAGACACAGCTTCAGACAAGGTTAAAAAGCTGTGTCAGTGCTTTTCTTGACTTTGGTTATTGAGGTTGATGTGGTGGCTTTGCATCCTCATGTCAATGTCTCAAATAAACAAGGATATAGGCAAGTCCAGAAGTCTCAGGTACAATTCAGATGGCTTCTACCCTCAAGATTTGTGATTTTCTTTTTAAAGTTAGAACTCCAAAATTTTTCAGGGGAGCTAATCTTTTTAAAGCCACTTTAGAGTTCCTTTTGTTTGCTATGGGCTTCAGAGAGACAGAAAAGGAAAATAAAAGTATCAAGCAAGATCCCTCAAATTGTTGCAAGGAGCAGGTGATTTCTGTACATGTTAACCAAGTGCAATTATTAGTCAAAATCCAAAATCACATCAGTCTGACTTGCTGGCTTGCTCACAGGGCAGCTGTGAGGTTAATGTGGAGGCTTCCCAGCCTGAGCCTACACATGTTTGTATCTGAAATTTCTTTTTTCTCAGGAAGTTTATTGAGTAAGGAACAAATGGCATTGAGTGGACTGTGATTTTGTTCTTTTAACTTTTTGGGATTTTGTTCATTCTTTTATTTATTTATTTATTTATTTATTTTTATTGTTGGGGATTCATTGAAGGTATAAGAAACCAGGTTACACTGATTGCATTTGTTAGGTAAAGTCCCTTTTGTTTTTAAATTTTCTCAGCCTTTCGTAGAAAAGTAAGGGCATTATTTTTTACCCTTCCCATGTCCTTCACCTGACTCTACTTCCTCCTTCTCCTTTGCTATAATTCTGCCATAACTGTCCTGTTTCCAAATCGTCTGCCGAAAGAAAACTCTGCACAGTTTCCCAATTGCCACATTTGTACCCCTCTGTGTGTGTTTTTTTTTCTTAAGGAAAACAAAAATACAAATATCCTTTTAAGAAATTAAAGGGCTTTAAGGGTCTTTTAAGAGAGTCTTTGGTGATGTTCATGCTTGTGTCTTAAGCAGCACTACACCAACCATCATAGTCAGATGATAAGCCATTCTGTTCCAACCTGCAGAGAAGGCAGTTCTGTTTTGTATTTATTTATTTATTTATTTATTTTTAAATAATTTTATTGAATCATAATTATGTACATTGGTGCAATCACAGGGCACGATTCATATACATTCAGAAATATTTTGATCATACTGTTACAGATATCCTTCATGGCATTTCCTT
>CAUYON010103524.1:0-11520 GCA_963573935.1 Arctocebus calabarensis
ATGGCCTCTATCAGTTTAAGAAATGTCCCTTCTATACCCATTTTGTTAAGTGTTCTGATCATGAAGGGATGCTGGATATTATCAAAACCTTTTTCTCCATCAATTGAGAGAATCATATGGTCTTTTTTTTAAATTGATTTATGTGCTGAATTATATTTATATATTTACGTATATTGAACCAACGTTGGTAATGGTGTGTAATTTGGGATAAAACTCACTTGGTCATGGTGTATAATTTGTTTGATATGTTGTGGGATTCTTGCTAGGATCTGTTTGCTAGGATCTTGTTGAATATTTTTGCATCAATATTTATTTGTGATAGTGGTCTATAATTTTCTTTTGTTGTTGGATGTTTTCCTGGTTTGGGGATCAAGGTGATGTTTGCTTCATAGAATGTATTGGGTAGTATTCCTTCTTTTTCTATATTTTGGAAAAGGTTGAGTAATACAGGTGTGAGTTCTTCTTTAAAGGATTGTTAGAATTCTGACATGAAGCCATCTGGGCTTTTCTTTTTAGGGAGATTTTATATAGTTGATGTTATTGCAGAACTTGATATAGGCCTGTTCAACATTTCCACTTCATTCTGGCTAAGTCTTGGAAGATGAAGTGCTTCCAAGTATTGGTCCATTTCATTCAGATTTTCATATTTCTGAAAAATAGAGTTTCTTATAATATTCATTAAAGAGTTTTTGAATTTCTGAAGGGTCTGTTGTTATTTCATCTTTACCTTTTCTGATTGATGAAATTAGAGATTTTACTCTTTTTTTCCTGGTTAGGTTAGCTAAAGGTTTATCTATTTTATTGACCTTTTCAAAAAAACAACTTTCTGATTTATTGATCTGTTGTATAATTCTTTTGTTTTCAATTTCATTTAATTCTGCTCTAATTTTGGTTATTTCTTTTCTTCTGCTGTTATTGAAATGTTCTTCCTTTTCCAGTTGCTTGAGATGGCCCATTAAGTTGTTAACTTTCTCTTTTTCCATTCTCTTTAGGAAGGCTTGCAGTGCTATAAATTTCCCTCTTAGGACTGCCTTTGCAGTATCCCAGAAGTTCTTATAATTTGTGTCTTCATTATCATTTATACCAAAAACTTGGTAATTTCCTTGTTAATCTTGTCTATGATTCAGCTATCATTCAACATAAGATTATTTAGCTTCCATGTTTTTGTATGAGTTTCAGATTCCTGTTGTTACTGAATTTAACCTTAATTCCATAATGGGCCAAGAAGATGCAAGGAATAATTTTTATTCTTTTAAAGTTTCTGAGGATAGATATGTGACCTAAAATGTGATTTATTTTTGTAGTATGTTCCGTGGGCTGATGAGAAGAATGTCTATTCATTTTTGTTAGGATGAAATATTCTGTAGATGTATGTTAAATCCAAATGTTGAATGGTTAAGTTTAAATCTATGATTTCTTTGCTTAGCTTCTTATTGGAGGATCTATCCAACACTGTTAAAGAGGTGTTAAAAACTCTGACTACTATGAAGCTGGAGGAAATCAAGTTTCTCATGTCTGTTAGAGTTTCTTTTATAAATTGAGTTACATTTTTGTTGGGTGCATAAATATTAATAATTGAAATCTCATCATATTGAGTATTGCCCTTGACAAATAAGAAGCCACCATGCTTATCTTTTTTTTTTTTTAACTTTTGCTGGTTTAAAGCCTATTGTATCTGTGAATAAAATTGCAACACCTTCTTTTTTCTGCTTTTCACTTGCCTGGAATATAGATGACCATTCCTTCACCCTGAGTCTGTATTTATCTTTTAAGGTAAGATGAGATTCTTGTATCCGACAGATATCTGCCTAAGATTTTGTATCCAGTTAGCCAGCCTGTGCCTCTTTAAAGGACAATTTAAGCCATTCATGTTAATTGAGAATATTGATAGGCCTGGTAGAATTTTGTGTTTTGAGTTTTTTGAGAGGCCAGTGGACATTTTTAATCCTTTTGCCATTGTAGAAGATGGAATTTGATCAAAAGTTTCAAAGTGAGTTTACTTTTGTGGTGGAGAATTGTGCTGGTCATTATAGAGAATAGTTCTGACGATATCCTGGAAAGTTGGTTTAGTTAAGCAAATTTCTTCAACATGTGAATGTCATTAAAATATTTAATTTCTCCATCATAAATGAAGCTCAGGTTAGCTGGATACAGGATGCTGGATTGAAAGTTATTTTGTTTTATGAGATTGAAAGTCAATGACCACCCTCTTCTAGCTTGAAAGATTTCAGCAGAGAGATCTGCAGTCATTCTAATATTCATCCCCTTGTAGGTTATGGTTTTTTTATGTCTGGCTGCTTTCAAAATTTTCTCCTTCATATTAACTTTAGTGAAGTTAATTATGATGTGCTTAGGGGATGTCTTGTTCAGGTTGAGTCATGCTGGTGTTCTGGAACTGTGTGCTATCTGAATTTCAGAATCTCTTGGCATGTCTAAAAAGTTTGCTTTCATAATCTCATGATGAAGAGCCTCTGTGCCTTGCAAAGCTACTTCAGGGTTCCCTATAAGGCTAATATTGTTTTCTTTGAGTTATCCCAGAGCTCCCTGAGAGAATGATTTGTTTTTGCTCTCCACTTCTCTTTATCTTTGAGCATTTGAGAGTGTTCAAAAACTTTGTCTTCAAAGTCGGAAATCCTTTCTTCTGCCTGCTCCATTTGTTACTGAAGGATTCTACTTTATTTGTCATATCTTGTCAATTTCTTTTCTCAGTGTGTCTAAATCTTTGATGATTTTGTCTTTGAATTCATTAAATTATTGAGACATCTTTTGAATTATTTCAGGAATTTCTACCTCCAACTTTACTTCCATTCTGTTGATTTTATTTGCCATCCAAATTCTAAAATCGATTGCTGACATCCCATCCATCTCTGTGTGAATGGGATCCTCTAGCATGGCTGGTTTGTCATTCTTTGGGGGAGTTGAACTGTTCTGATTATTCATGTTGCCAGAATTTTCCTGCTGACTCTGCCCCATGACTGGTTTTCACGGTTTAGCTAGATGAGCAGGTAAGGAGAAATTGGATTGGAGACTTCTGGGGTTGTGGTTGACCAGCTTTCCACTAAGGAACTGGGATTGGTGACTTCAGCTTTTTCTCTAGAATTTTGCGAAGGACAAATACAGTACTACAGTCTGTGACTCCAGACGTATGCTTGGGGTAGTTTTTGCAGGTAGCTCTGTCTCTATCGGCTGATCTCTGTCCAATCCTAGTGAATCAGTGACTCTGGGTTGCAGTCTCAGATTTAGAGAAATACAAGCAACTAGGACATTCCTTCGCCCACAGGTAATACCTGGAAGAGGAAAATCAAACCTTCCCACTACAACAAAACCAGGGTATCACCTTAGAAAGTCCTTGTGTGATTTGTACAGTCCAAGAGTTCCAAACTAGTTGTTCTAAACATCACCCACCCTCTAGCTGGAGAGTTCAAAATGTCTCTAGCAACTTGATGTTAGGAGTCTACTGGTAGCTCAAGTGTGGCTTGAGCACCTCTGATGCCCCAAGGAGTCAGAAAGGCCTGTCCAGTGGACAGTTTGGAGCATGGGGTTTGATGCCTCTTTCCCCACCTTGCTCACTCTTCACCACTGGACTCTGGCAACCTCAGTCTCTGGTAGCCCCACCCTCCCATTCTCTGTGGCCCAGTCTCTGTGGCCCAGTTCTGTCCAATAAGCAAATATGTCAGGTCTATGTGCCTGCCAGTGTCAAAGTAAGGTCATTTCCTCCTCCTTGTGGTTACCACCCTCTGCCACCATCCAGCAGGGGAAGCTGAAGCCTGCCTGGCTCAGGCACTCAATGGTGGCTGGAGAAAGTTCCACCTGAACTCAATCTAAACCTGAAGATATCCTGACAGCAGAAGAATTTCTCCCTCAGCCACCACACATTTGTTGCTGCTGTTCTGTAGCTCTGGTATCCCTATAGGGCGAGGTCTGGTTCCCTCTGGCAGACCACAGAGTTGGGGAGATGACTCTCCAAAATTAGACCCCAGTCAGATCACACTATTAATGTTGATGTTCGGTGGGCAGTGTCTCCACTTGAGTTCATGCACCTCAGCTAGTTCCCGGGTCTCTACCTGTAGTGCAGAGACCCAAGCCTCTGCCCATTGCCGAGATACACTTTCATAGGGCCAGGTCATTCACCTTTCCATATATGTCTTTCTGTACTGTTACTGGATTCATAGATACAGCACAGTTGCACTGCCTCTGTCTTTACAATGTCCAGTCCTAGCCAAGAAGTGCAAACATTCTGATCTCTGCAGAGGTTGGACTTTTAGACCACCAGGCCAGGGGTAAAGGGTAGACTGCAAGTTCAAGTTGGCAAGGAAAATATTTGTTCAAATTTCCTGCCAGACAAGGGAATCCGTGGGCTCACAGCAGGGGCTCTCTGGAGAAGAAGTCCCAACTTCCAGAAATTCCCTCTGGTGGGGTGAAAGAGGAGAGCCTTAGTTCACCACTCACTGGTAGAGATCCCACAGAAAGCAAGCAACTCTCTTAGGGGAGGGGATAGACACACATTTTCTTTGGAATGAGATCTGTACCCATAATTTGTTTCCTTGGAGTTGAAACTTGCCTTGGCAAGGAAGATGTGTAATTAACTATCTCTTCTCTTAGCTCGGCTCCCCTCCAGCTTTGTTGGGTTCTTTCTGGCCATTATCTCTCCCTGTGAACTGGAGCTTCTGTTGAAAGCTGGCTCCAGTCAGCCCTCATCCCCCCTTCCTCCTTGTTCTTGTTGAATAGATAAACAGCCAGATGAAACAGATGCATAGAGCAAGGAATGTGGGAAGGGACCCAGAGCTTCAGTTCCTACTCATGGCACACCACCCTCCAAAACCTCCATGCACTCCACTGTCAGAATGCTCCAACCAACTTTTTTATTTTATTTTATTTTTTGTTGTTGTTTTTGGCTGGGGCCAGGTTTGAAGCCGCCACCTCAGGTATATGGGGCTGGCTCCCTACTCCTTGAGCCACAGGCGCCCACCAACCAACACTTTTAGATGCACCAGGAAACCCTCCCAAAATCATGTTAATCACTTTAATATGACACATTATCTACTTTGGTTGTCTGGAACTCAACCTACAGTATCTCTGAGGTATGGATTGTTTTGTTCTAATTTAATATAGTAAAAACCTTGCATGATAATTTTAATCCAGATTTCACAAGGTTCTTCAAACTTCCAATCTTGTTATTCTTTGAATTCATGACTGCCATATGACAAAATATTGCATGATGACAAACATGAGACTTATATCTATATCCCTCTATTTCCCTGGTCCCTAATCTCCCCACTATCTGAGATGTAAGCAATGACATCTGGGGTTATCCAACCGTTAGCTAACCCATGAGACAACCACATCCCATGAATGAGCTCAGCAGACAGCAGTCAGTTTGGCTCAGATTAGACCAATGCAAAACTAGCCAACACAAAACTATGAGGTAAATAAACATCAGTTATTTAGGTCTCTATGTTTTGAATGTATGGTAGAGATATAATAATGAAATTACAGAAAAAACTAATATTTAGTTATATATTTGATATGAATTACCCAATTGATAAAGGTGACAAAAAAAGAAATAAATATAATGATACATTTGCTTAGGCAGAATTAATTAAAATAGTTTCTAAAACAATGACAATAATTATTCTGGGTTGCATTCTCATAGTCTTTTTACAGGCAAAAAGCAATATTCACTTCAGGTGCAACACTTCATTGAAATACTAATTTACTGCTGCATATGAAAAGGAAGGGACCTAGGGTCTAGGATGTACTCAGGAGACTCCAACATCTATTTCTTCTACAAGCTGGAGATAAGAAAACTCAAGGGCAAATTAAAGATTATCTCACATATTTGATGAGATTTAACATGTCACAGTGGATTGAATTTATTATATGCACAATTCACCAATGAAGAAAAGAGATTAGTATATATATATAGCAGGAGTGACAAATAAAAATTAAATAGAAACATTGAAAGTGTTGGCCACCTCTTTGTAAAATGTGATGAATATTTTGTAAATGAAGGTACATTTAGCTTCAATTTCGCATTTTTCCTATCTATGGCGACTTTAAGGGTGACTTTAGGGCACCCTGTAGCTCTCAGGTACGAATGGGCCTGTAAAATCCCTAACAGAGATGTCCTGTCACATACTCCTCCAAAAATAAGGAGTAGAATGGAATCACTTTCAGGTTAACTACATTGCTGATAAAGTTGAATCCCATCTCCAAAGCTGGAAGGCATGAAGTTATGAAGATAAGGAACAAAGAAGAAAAAAGCGACAAAGTGTCAAATGCCATATTCCCCTCTTTTCTACTTATTTGCTAAGTAGCAATTAAGTTTGCCTGACACCATCCTTAGTTCAACCACTTTAGGATATGCAGTTATCATTAGTTACAGAACATGCATCATAATACTTGCCAAACAATATGGGGAGAGGTAGGAGAGAAAATAATTAGAGAATATGAAAAAACAAACAAAAAAAACAAACCAACAACAACAACAAAAAAAAAACAGTGCATAAACAAATGTTTAGTTTGTGGTCAAGTCCCTAAAGATTTCAGGAGCTCAATGAAAACAAAGTAATTGTATGATGTATAATAGCAGTGTCAAGGAAATTAAAAAAAATTACCTATGCCCTGAGTTTAACCTTAAAGGATGAAAAAATTCATATTTAAATTTAATTTCTTAATAATTATATCTATTCACCAAACTGGCAATAACAGCAGATTTTTTTTTTTTTTACTTTTTTGGGTACCAGAACCTTGCTGGGTTTATTCATTTATTATCTCAAATTTTAATTCTTTTTTTTTTTTTTTTGCAGTTTTTGGCCGGTGCTGGGTTTGAACCTGCCACCTCCAGCATATGGGGCTGGTGCCCTACTCCTTTGAACCACAGGCACTGCCCTATTATCTCAATTTTAAACTCATAACATGTCTAAGAGATACATGTCTGAATTTCCCCCGTTTTAGAGATAGGAAACTGAAAGAAAAAAGATCAAGTAGTTTTTGCCCAGCTAGGAAAGTGCGGTGTCAGTAATCAGTCCCGTCAAATAAGAGTCCAGGTGTTTAACTAGCATTGTCTCAGTATAAAAACCGAAAAAGACACTGGACTAAGGCTTAGTAAGGGATACTGAGCCACTACTACAAGAGTGAGAATGATCAATGTGTAGTAACCGGAATATGATTGAAGAAAGAATTTGATAAATTTAAAAATTTATGAACAAGTCAGGTGCTATGGGACCACAATAGTGGATGAGATTTAGCTGTTGCAATTGGGGAAAATTCATGGACTAGCTGGTATTTAATCTTGACTTTGTAAGAACAAGTGTAATTTTGAGCATTTTTATCACTCTGATGCTTTAGGAAAGATGGATGATATTTTGCTGCTATGAGTTAAAGGAAAAACTCCAGTGGAAACAGAGAGAGAATTTTTTTCTCTTCTTAAGACAAAGCATAGTTTGTTACCAGAAAATTAAAAAAAGAAGAAGAAAAGAAAAAGAAAAAAAAAATTTCGGTGCATGACCCTTTTGGGTTGCTGTGGATATATTTTGTAAGAGAGCATTTTGTTTCACACACGCTACACTACAGTCAAGTACACCTCCCATGCAACTTTGTTCTAACTGCATTTGACTTTGACATAATCCAGTGCTGCCCAGTGGATTAATAAAATTAATGTTCTAAGTGTACAGTGATGTGATTCAATAAGGTCTTATAAAAAAATCGGTAGAAGAAATTAGACTAACATTTTGAGCCAAGGGAACACTTTGAGATAAGGTCAGAAAAATGCTTTAAAAAACACAATTTTTGATCAATCTACTAAATTATCTCTTTTAGTCTGTCTCTTCCCTTTTTTACCCCCAACCTGGTTTTCTTACCTTAGAATCACTTAAGAAAAGCAAACCCTGAATCCCACCCTAGAGCTGGACTTGTAAACTCAACACAAAAGAGAGTTAAGGATGGTAAATTCATTAGGAATAGTGTTTTTATTTAGATATGTGGTGATCCAGGCCAAACGTGGACGAGTGAAGTGAAATTTAATCAAGAGGCTGGATAAGGGGCAGCTGCAAGGCCAGCAGAGATAGAAACTAGCTCCGTTCCTCAGTATTACCAGCAGGTGACCGTGGAATGTTCTGCCTGAGGGCTGAGAAGTCTAAAGCTCTCAGGAAAAATGTACTAAATATGTGAAATGTGCTTGCCTCAGAAAGAGGCCACCAATTCAGAAACAAAAGCAGCAATTCTTACCATCAGGTAACTGATAACTGATTATAGAAAATCAGTAGTTACAAAAATAAGAATGGGCTCAGCGCCTGTAGCTCAGTGAGTAGGGTGCCAGCCACAGTTCAAACCCAGCCTGGGCCCGCCAAACAATGACAACAACAACAACAAATAGCTGGGTGCTGTGGTGGGTGCCTAGGCCCCAGTTACCTAGGAGGCTGAGGCAAGAGAATCACTTAAGCCCGAGAGTTGGAGGTTGCTGCGAGCTGTGATGCCACAGCACTCTACCCAGGGAAACACAGTGAGACTCTGTCTCAAAAAAAAAAAAAAAAAGAACAAATGATATTGGTAACTAGCAGAACTTCAAAAATAGTTTTCATGCTTACAAAGAAAGGCGTAGCATGAAAATATAGTATTTGGGAAGAGCTTAAACAATTTGTGCATACCTTTTCTAGACATAGCTAGATGGGAGAAAGATCTCCTCAGAAGAGGGACCAATAACTTGAAATGTAGAGATATGAGAAAAGCTCGATTTTAAAAGCCAATTTTTTTGCCTAGAAACTAGAATTGAGTGGAGAAAGAAGGAAGAAAAAAGTAACATGTTAAGTGGACAGGGAGATTTTCATGAAGGACTTCTGTGGCTATGGACTTGAGTCAATGGAGAAACTTTAAAGGATTTTTATTAGGGAAGTTCAAGGAGTAGATTTGTATTTTAAAAAACTCTGGGACAACATCCTGGGGAATTGCTTCTGTGGTGATGGGACTTGGGGCATGGAAATGGTTTGGGAAATGTTGCTGTGAGAGACAGAGGGATAGTGAGGACCTTCCTGATGGAGGGGACGTCCAAAGAGAATAGAGATTAGAAAATATAGTGAAATGTTTGTTTCTAAGGGAATAGAGTCACCACTACATGATGATCAGAAATATGTGCTGAGATTTTCTTTCTTTGGCAAGGCCCTCCCTGCTAAGGCTAACATAGCCACCGATGGCAGACGTTACCGTGTGTTCCAAGTCCTTTTCCATTCTTCCATAATTATATGATGCAGTCTCCTTTGAACTCACAGAGAAAAAAGATGGGATCGCTTTCAGCATAACATGGCCACCTGGACTTAAGTGCGCAAGTTTTCTGCAGACTTCAGAAATGTTATTAAATTGTGTCAGTCTCTGTGGAATCTGCTAGATGTCCCATCTTCTGTGCTTTGTGCCTAGAACTCAGACTCAGCTGTTGAGGGCCCAGCAGCCTTCATGAGCTGACAAGTGATTTTAGGTGGAAGTTCCGCATGAGACGTAATATAACTCAAATTGAGAGAAATATAACTCAAGTCCCTAAAAACGATGACGCTACCATATAATCTCTGAGCATCCTAAAAATGGATATTTATCTGTAATGACATAAATAGGCCAATTTTTAATGAAACTGTACCAGGAAAACAATGAAACCACTATAGGAATGTTGAGGAAGGACAGTGAGATTGAGGAAGAAATATTTGTTTATATTAAATAGGAGACACGCATATATTTTTTATCTAATAAAAAGTAAGCATGAATAAAAAGAAGTCAAAAATACATGGGGAAATGTAAAATGGAGTGAAGTCTGTCCAGACCCTGAGAGAGAGATGCCCAAAGTGAGAATTTTGTAATTCTATCTTTGCAAGTAGAAAAAAGGAAATTAAGTTTATAGGCTAAAATTCAGACACAATTTTCTATCTTATTTTTCCCTGTACTTTTGAAATTGTAATGGCAACGTTCAATCCTACTTTTCATCTCGAGTGGTTATTTTTTGTAATCCATGAAGGGTGTGAGAGGTGACTGGCTCCCTCCTTTGACATTAATCAATATTTCTAAAATGTCTCCTGAGGGACATGGATGTTATTCAGACTAAAGCTAACTCTGCACAAGAATGATGAGTCCCATGTTTGAAAAGATGAATGCGGAAGGTGAAGGTATAATATTTTAGATATTTATGGTGGTGATTTTTAAAAATGAAAAGGGGGAGGAAGCAAATTTTATAAAGTGCTGACTATTTGTAATACTTTTTATCAACGTTACGTGCAGAGACATAGCAATTTTATATAGACAGTAAGGTTAAAAAGTTTAGTAACTTACCCCACAGTCTCTTGATAATCAAGTCCACATTCCTATAAACATGACCATACTACATCTTTAAATTTGGCTCTTTAAAATTATTGATTGACCTGTGTATTACAAAGACATGTGTTCAGAAGATCACTTCCTGTGCAGAATAAAGCAATGACTTACATTATTAAGGTTGCTTTCTCTACCCAAGGCAAGAGTAAATTGAACAGAATAATTAAACAGTGCTCTGATTTAAAAAATAAACACTCCAGATGTTTTGTTTTAATTCTTAAATCTAACATATTAACCCCACAAAGTTAACTTTTCAGCCCCCCCAAAAGGTTACAGCTATATTCTGTTTCTTGAGAAAGAAATAGGTAATAATAACTGACAAAATGATACTGACTCTTTAGTCTTTCTAATCATTCTGCTTTTATCCACCTGCTTCATACCACTTAGCTGATGGACCAGGGAAATTATTATCCCCAGCAGGCAATTGTGCTCTTAAAGCAACAATTTTCTGAATTAATGTCTCTCAGTATTTGGCAAGTTCTTTCAAGTCTAAAAGTAAAGATTAGTGATTGAAATAAATTAATGGAAAGATAATTTCTGGGTAAATGAATTTGTAAAAGAGTAAATGTCCTATAAGATTTTATTATAAAGTAAGTTTTATTTAATGGCAAGAACTTTGAAATAGTATTTCTAGCTCATAGCACCGGAGTTCACATTGTCAAATATTCTTTGTTATAATTCGATGATAAATTAATCCATTCCTACTTGTTTATGAGAGAGACTCTGACATTTTGTTACAGGCTTAAGACAATTTAATTTGAGAAATAATCCTAATTTTTACATATCAGGCAAATCTATGTTGTTACTGAAACTGAAAGGGAGCCTAAAGAAATTACATGATGTGAAAATGTCAAGGAATGCTATTTATTATAAAAAATTTGAAAAGTGTTATCTCTTGATGCATCCTTTTTCTTCCCCTGGAACAAATTTCCTTTGAAAAATAGAATAGGGTTTTATAGCATAGGAATACAGGGAAAGGGGAAAGGGAAGGGAGGGGAGGGGGGAGTATGGGTGGAGGGAGGGCAATTGGTGGGAACACACCTACGGTGCATCTTAGCAGGGTACTGGGGAAACTTATTAAATGTAGAGTATCAATGTCTTTATATAGTGATCAAGAAAATGCCATGAAGGCTATCTGTAACAGTACGATGAAAACATTTCTGAATGTAT
>CAUYON010103528.1:0-18964 GCA_963573935.1 Arctocebus calabarensis
TCTTAGCAGGGTACTGGCGAAACTTATTAAAGGTAGAGTATTAATGTCTTTATATAGTGATCAAGGAAATGCCATGAAGGATATCTGTAACAGTATGATCAAAATATTTCTCAATGTATATGAATCGTGCCCTGTGATTGCACCAATGTACATAATTATGATTCAATAAAATTATTAAAAAAACAAACAAACAAAAAAAAAGTGAACTTAGGATGGAACATATGCCCCTATTCAATAGTTATTTAACCTCACTAAATCTCAGCTTCCTCATCTGCAAAACTGGAATAGCAGTACTCACATCTCATTGGATTGTTGGAAAGATTAAAAATATATATGTGTAAAACTCTTAGCTAAGTGGCTGGTCCATCTATTCTGTCATCATCAATATAAATGAAAGTCTGTGAGAAGATCGGATGTATCACTCAGTCATGTCTTCTAATTAGCTATGGATCCAGAAGCAATTTCCAAGTGTGAGCACCCTTGAAGTGCAACTGGTGTTAGCAGTTATTATTTCTAGTTTTTAAAGACCCAAATACTAACCACTAAATAACCAGATTGAACACTATTTCCTGCTCTGCACAAAAAATGGACATACACTAAATCATAAGACATACACTATAGTCACAAATACTTAGAATTGAGTAATTCTTATGGATCATAAAGCAACAAATTATTCAAAGACATATAGATACTTTAGGTGTTCAATGAAAATTTGAGTGAATTATGTGTACACAAATATATGACTAAATAATGCTACCTCAGAAAAGTACCCTGATTATTTTAACATTTCCCATTTTACCTGGGGTTATAAAATAAAGTATTTCCAAAATTAAAGGTATATTTCCACTCACAGGATCTTTTCTGTATTTCCATAGTTTTACACAACTACATACATATATGCTAGCAAAACTCTAAAGAATACAAATGAATCTCTATGCACTTGAATGTAAATTAAGATATAAAAGTTCTACCTTACTAAAAGATATATTAGAGAACTTTTTTTTTTTTTTTTTGTAAGCAGTTTTTGGCTGGGGCTGAGGTTTGAACCTACCACCTCCGGTATATGGGGCCAGTACCCTACTCCTTTGAGCCACAGGTGCTGCCAATTAGAAGAACCTTTTTTATACTTTCTAATTCCTTGCTGCAGGATTTTACTATAAGATTCCTTAAAATTGCTTCTTGCTTCTAATATCACATATAAAGGGCTCATGTATAAGTGATTTAACACCATACCAAGCAGCTCGGCACCTGCACACAGTGGTTAGGGCGCCAGTTACAAACACCAGGGCTGGCTGGTTCAAACCCATACGGGGGCCTGCTAAACAACAATGACAACTGCAACAAAAAAAAACAGCCAGGTGTTATGGCAGGCACTTGTAGTCCCAGCTACTTGAGAGGCTGAAGAAAGAGAATCTCATAAGCCCAAGAGTTTGAGGTTGCTGTGAGCTGTGACAGTATGGCACTCTACTAAGGGCAATACAGTGAAACTGTCTCAAAAAAACAAAACAAACAAACAACAACAAAAAAAAAATACCAAGCTAGTATTTACTACTAAAAAGCCAAAAAGCATAAATTCACTGTAAATATTTATTCTGTCCCCATTAGTGAATGCTCTAAAATAACTGGGAAGAGGTATAAAAGAACTCTAAAACTAAATGATAAAAATCATTACAAATTTTCTATTCCAATGAGGTAGAGTAGAAACCGCTAAAACAATCTCATTGTATTACTAGTCCATCCAATTCAATAATGGCCATTGATTTGTTCTCTCAAACCTCCAATTTTTTTTTTTTTTTTTCCTGTAGAGGCAGAGTCTCACTTTATGGCCCTCGGTAGAGTGCCGTGGCGTCACACAGCTCCTAGCAACCTCCAACTCCTGGGTTTAGGCGATTCTCTTGCCTCAGCCTCCCGAGTAGCTGGGACTACAGGCGCCCGCCACAATCAAACCTCCAATTTTATATAATATTTCACAGTTTATAAGTCGTTCATGTGTATTAAGTCTTCTAATCTTGACAAAACCTGTGAGAAAAATGTTATACAGTTAAATCAGGGATAGAGAAACATGGTATGAGGCCATCAACCCAGAAAGTGGCAAATCTGTGTTTCATACTCAAGTCTTCTGCCCACAAATTTATCTTCATCCTTTCCTTCCACCTAATGTCTAGAACTCAATTCCACGTACACTGATAGGTCACATTCCTTGCAGCACAATGCTCCCTATCCACACAACTGCAATCTTCCTTAGGTGGCAATATCTTCTCTGGCCTCAACTCCAGGCAATTGTCCACACTGAAGCCAGATATATCTTCCCAAATTTAAATCCAATAGTCTTCTATGTGAGAATAGAAAACAGTTTTTACTGTTTCTAGAAAAGGAATAGACTTCTTATTATGGTCTTCAAAGGCTGAGTGGCCTGGCCTGACCCTCTTCCTACCTTTTCAGGTGTAGTGTGGACTCTGTTCACAAGACAGGCTTTCTGTACCTCATAATAACCAAGCTCATTAGCCCAGATCCCTCACCACTCCTTTTTGGCTTGTTGATACATACATAGGCCAATAAAGAAGTGTTGAGACACATAAAAATCAAAAAATGTAAAATGCACACTGACAGAAACAAATGCAGGCCTCCCTGCAACACCAATAAGCCGAGCAAGCTGAAACTTGCACAAATGAATCAGAAGGAATGCTGCCAACTGTGTTTCTTGGAAGTGAAATAGTGGACCATAAACACAATGTGTCTCAAAACTTTCACAGTGACCTACGTACTCTTTCTCACTTCAGGTGAGCCTTCTCTTCCCTTCCTTTACTAACCAAATCAAATCTCCCTACTATTTATCCTCTCTCATGATATCGTGCACCTCTACTTCACTGCAGTTATCACAGCTGTAATTTACATTTACTTATGTAATCCTTTGATTAGTGTCTGCCTTTCTCCTCAGACTGTCAATGTCATAAAGGGTAAGGAGAAGGTCAGTTTTTCTGTTTTCAGTCACTATTACATTTCCAGTGCTTGGCATAATTTCATCCCATCATAGGTACACAATACTTTAAAAGCTGAATTCGGTACCAAGTGAAATTCCTCTTTCAGCTTTTGAAAATACCTATTATCTTTATGATTTCCCTCTCTATGCACATATATATAAAATGTTTCAATAAGAAAACCGCTCTGAATCTTTGAAATATTCCTTTTAGGACAAAGTTTTCATCAAAGAAAAACATGTATGCTTGGTTCTTGACTAGTGTGATAATTTGACAATAACATATGCAGAATTTTACATTAATTATTACAGAGCATAAATGAACACAACAGTATCTTCTCACCAGTTCAGAGAGACTGTACATCCCTGTTACAAAAGCTACAGTGCTTTTAAAACACACTACACACGTGATGTAGTTCTTTTGTGCCACTCTAACTGAATGCCTGAGACTAGGTAATTTATAAAGAACAGAAATTTATTTCTCACAGTTCTGGATCCTGGGAAGTTTCCAAAATCAAGATGCTGCGAAGTCCAAGATCAAGGTGCCAGACGGTATGATTGCCTGGTGAGGGCTGCATCCTCTGGAGCAGAAGAATCTGCATCCTCACATAGCAGAGGCTAAACAGGGGGGCAAGCCACTGAATGCTGCATGAAGCCTCTTTTGGAAGGGTCTTAGTCCCATCCATGTGTGAAGAAGACCTCATGATCTTATCAGCTCAAAAATGTCTTGACACTTTAATACCATCACACTGTCCCTTAAGTTTCAATATTTGAATTTTGGAGAAAACACATTCCAACCATAGCACTGTGGGACATAGCAGTGACCATTATACCACAAATTCCAAGTTCTCTCCATATAAACTTCTCTTAAAACATTTATGCTAGATTCTTGACTAGCGTGATAATTTGACAATAACATATGCAGAATTTTACATTAATTATTACAGAACATTTTAGTTCCAGCCTATCATTTCAAATGGCTAAGCTTATTCCTAATCCTGATTTCCTCATCCAGATATTAGCTTATGCTCCCCACTTTCTGTAGTATAAAAATGTGATGGAACTGTTTCATCCAAATCAGTGATAAAAATGTTTAGATGAACAAGACTGAAAGAAAGAGGTGCATCAGGTACTAAAAATACCCTCTCTCTCCAAGCTGACATCAATTAATTCATAAAATTCTTCCAAACACCCACAAAATACGCCTGGCTTAATAATCCAAACTCTAATTTGGCCATCTATTTCATAAACCTATTTACCTCTCTTTTATGAAAATAAAAACAGCACCTGAATGATCTTTAGTTTTTTGCATCTCTGGTACTGCTCAAAAATCACCAAACCATTCATATCTGCAAGTCATTTCCCTTTAGGACATTAACTAGTGAAAGCATAAAAAGTGCTTTCCCATCATTGTCTCATCTTTCTTCACTTCGACGCCCTTGCCACCGCCGCTAGACTCCTTCACTGAATTTTAATATCATCTTCCTCTGATAGAGAAATTAAATCCAACCAAGAATACATAGTTCTGCCTCCACTCCAATATGTAGTATTACAATCTCTGTGCCAACCAGTAGTTTATTTTTTTCATTTTTTGTTACTGATCTGAATATAACATTTTGTAATAATTAGTACCTTTACAAGCTTCAATTAATTTTAGGATTTAGCATCCTGTATCTCATTCTCTTAGTTTTATACTACTTTTGTATTTGTGTCCCAACCTTTTCCTACTTTTGAGAATCAGTTTTGCTTATATGGTCAGGATTTCACTTTAAGGAACCTTTACATAATTCATTCAATAAATGTTTTATTAACTACCACCTGTATGTAATTCAGCTAACTAGAGCAAATGATACAAAGATGCCTAAGACCTGCTCCCTCCCTTCCATAAGAGTCTAGAGGGAAATACAGATTGCTAGGCAGAATTACAGGCTTTTATATTTTCAAGATAAAAATAAATGCTGTGTAAGGAAAGCATAAAGCAACTAGCTCAAACATGAAATAGCTGCTTAAGTCTTTATCGAGAAAACGACATCTGCAGTGAGTTGTGAGGAAGAACTCATTAGAAAACTGGAAGTGTCTCAGGGTAGCATGTGCAAAGGCATGGCAATATGAAAAAGAACACCATTTTCATATAAGAGTCATGTGGCTGTGATTTACAGTGTATGGAAAGCAATTTTAAGAGATAGCCTAAAAATATGGACTCTGTTACAAAAAGGCCTTGTAATCTAGTTGTCCAATACATAGGATAAATAAAATGAAGAAAAGGCTATTTACAGAATGCTATGTACCAATTAGGAGTAGCAATCCAGATGCATACCCAGTGACTTGGACGGATCTTTCAAATAGTGCTGAGGGCAAAATAAATAATGTCTAGAACATAACACCAGCAATACAAATTTAAAGTACATACACATTCAGTATATGTGCACAAAATAAATCTACATGTTTTACAAGGACAAATATAAATAAAAGAATTCAGATCAAAAAGATGAGAATAGTTATCAGGGAAAGAAATAAAAATGGAAAATAGAAACATAAAAGTTTTGTTTGTTTTCTAAAGCAGGTATGTGCTTGCTTGGTGCGCAAAGAAGTCAGTATTTTCCTACAGGTGACAAAGGTTTAAAGTCTGGAAATGGCAAAATCAAATGTGGTTTTCAGGGGAAAAGTTTAGCACATTGTGAAGGATACAGTCCTGTAGCTACAGTTTCTTCAGGAGTTGAAGAACACAATTTCATTATTCTTTTTGTGCACATGCTGAGTGGATCTTTATTACCCTGTAAGGACTGGTTAGGTATCATACTAAACTGTATGGGATGGGAGTAGAAATTTTAGTAACAGAAGAAAGTGAAGACAAGGTCTGACAGGAAGTAAATAATTGCAAATAAAAGCAACATCTTAAAACTAAAATTTGATTTTCTGCCAAGAATAGTATCAAAAACATTCCTGCACTGAAGTAGATGCTGAATTCAATAAATGCTAAGGGTTTTCACCAAAATAAAAGTCTGTTCTGTTTTCTTGTAAGTGTTGCCAAAGGGAGAGCAGTGAGAAATTAAAACAAAGCCTCACTTAGTATGTCTGGGGAGCTCAGAGTAAAGATCTCTGAAATAAACTCATACAAGCTGCATTACTTGAGAGATGAATCCTGCATTACAACTGCTTCATCTGTACAAATAGACTTTCTATAGAACTGTAACTGAACACTACAGGCAATGAGCCAACATTTTTAAATTTCATCAAGCTTTAGTACCAGGTGACAACTGTTTGCTGACATGATTTATGCAACACATTTCATCTAGTTATCTTAGAATCAAAAGAATTTTACCAAAGGGTTCTCATTCAGGTAAACAGCAATGATTTCTACCCCAATCACATCTGTGAAAAGTGGAAGACACACATGGTAAGTTCCAGGACAAGATCCTACAAATTAAATTCTGAGAATAACGGACTGGAAAACACAAAATTGGCACATCTACTGGCATCTCTATTGTGAAGAAACTGTTTTTCATTTGGATGCAGAGAGCTAATTAAAAGACTACCAGAATCAAAATAAACTTTATGAATAATAAGTAAACATAAATGATAACAATACTTATTTATATAAACCTCACATTTGCCCAGATTCACTCATGACGGTCAGATGTTTTGTTTTTCCCTTTTTGGTCTGTGCTTCAGTGATCAGCATTCTTTTCCCTCATGATCTTCTCTTAAACTATCACTCTAGGGGAGAGAGGTAAAACTTCACCTTTCTATATTCTTACCCATTTTGTCAGACTCAGTTATAGTGTGATAGAAGGTACAATTTAAAAGACAGTATCTTCCAATAATGATTCTAATACAATTTTTACATTTTTACTATTATTGGCTAAAGAAGGTAATCTGTGTTATCCATATATGGTGAGATTATGGGTAACAGTTCCTTTCTTGTTTATATATGTAGCTTTTAAAATCAAGAAAAAAAGATTTTACATAACTATACTGGGTGTCAGAATGGAAGGGAAAAAAATCTTTATTATTAACAAATGCTCAATTTCAAAAGATGATTACATATCAAAGGACCCATTCTGGGATCTTCCTCTTGCCTACTACCATAATCCAGTCTCACAACTTAGTTCAGATAGGAATGTACAAACTCATCAGCTTTGTTACAGGGTCTGTGATAAAATGGATCGGAACACAGGGGCTGAAAGACATCTGAAAGTTACACAACAGCTACTTAGAAAGATACAATCTATTTTGGGCTTTAAAAATTAATTTGTACACGTATTTTTACTAAAATACCAAAGTTTCTTATGAAATGCAAATTAAATCAGTACCAATTTATGCTGAGGATTAAATGGCTTCAAATAAACAAAGCACAAATAATCTTATACTTCCATACACACAAGGATGAAACCAAATAGTCCAATATTAATGTTATCTAATATATTTAATAATATTGTTAAAAAAAATTCTCATCCAATAAAACAATCATCGCCCGGAGATTTGCCCAGTTTTCCTCTACCTTATACTCATCAAGTAAATTAGATAAACCAACATTGTTTTAAAAGACCCAAAATATCACTTTTAATGTTTACTTGTTTTTGTTTTTTGTTTTTTTTTTTTTTTGAGACAGTCTCAAGCTGTCACCCTGGGTAGAGTGCCATGACATCACAGCACATAGCGACCTCCCAACTCCTGGGCTCAAGCTATTCTCCTGCCTCCACCTCCCAAGTAGCTAGAACTACAGGCGCCAGACACAACGCCTGGCTATTTTCTGGTTGCAGCCGTCATTGTTGTTTGGCAGGCCCCGAACCCACCAGCTCAGGTGTATGTGGCTGGCGCCTTAGCCCCTTGAGCCACAGGCACCGAGCGTTTAATGTTTACTTTTACTTGTCTTAGCATTAAAATGAAATTGAGAAACTGAAGCACCTGTAAAACTTTATCCATCCCTTTGTCACTTTATTTTTATAGACTTTAAATGAGGTAAGATTTCATAGAGTCTCAGAGCTAGTATCCTCCCTCCCCTAGAGTTAGTTATAGGCTACACATGCCCACTATGAAAAAAAGCTTCAAAATACTGCTTGTTACCATTTCCAAGTATACATAAATCTATTTCTATAAGCAGAAAGACAATCATTCCCTAGATGATCACTTAACCGATTTCCTAACAAACAACATGTTTTTACATACATTAGAGAACTACAAATACCTCTCAATTCTCCTACTGTATTCTTACTTTAATGTATTTAATGTTCTCACAGATGAGATTTCTCATAAGATGGAAGGTTATCATAAATCACAAAATCCAACATTTTTCAGTGAGTTATAATATCTATTCCTGAGATTCAGATTTACTATTTCTTTCTAATTTTCTTTCTCTTCATTAATATTCATTTAAAACATACATAATAGTAGTAGTCTCACTGCTGCTGTAATTTGGTTATTTTTTGTTAGTCAATCCAGATAGGAAGCAACTTAAGGGTTGAGATACCTCATAAACTATGATCATTCTGAGTATCAACAATACTTTCAATGATTTATACATAGCTATTGATACTTTTATATTATTAATGTATCATTATAAAGTGGCATCTACTGCAAGGTAAACATCTGGCAAACTTACATAGAAGAGAAATTTCAACTTCATAATTGTTACAAAAGGAAAAATGATTTGCTAACATACCTTATGAAATCCTATTTCACATAATTTAAACTTTTCAGGTAGTTTTGAAATTTCATTATTCTAATAAATGTATAATATTTATCAAAACTAGAACGTTCCAGAAGATTTATAGGGCACAAAGTTTTTCCTTAAGGGATTTACAGCCTAAACTAGATAGGCAAAATATACACAGCAAATGTTATAAAGCTCTTGGCAAAGTTAAAATTCTAATATTCTTCAAAGTACATAAGAAAGTAACAAGTTACTTTTAATTGCAAGAAAACATAAGTTTTATGTTGATTACCTTTGTAGTTCACCATTTTTATTCATTTAATCCAATTTTCCAGCCTTCCAAAACAGCTTTAACAGATACTATGTTAGATGGTAAAGAGCATTTGTCATCCTGATCCTAAAGTTCACAGAATGTGCTTTGGATGACAACAGAACCGTTTTAACACAAATATGTAAAAAGTCATCCAGTGAGGTCAAGACAGATTGGTGACTAAGCAATTGGAATACATCTGCCAGTCTTTTCATCTGAGAAGGATACAACTTAACAGCTATTACACTTTCCCTTGAATAGTTTCTTGTTAGGAAGAACTGTTAGTAGGAGAAATAGTATGCTAGATCAAAGTTTTTTTTTTTTCGTTTTTCACAATTACCACTGACAAGTCTGTTAAGAAGCTGAAATATAGAGTGCAACAATGTCAATGTACAAGAGACTTCACAAAATATTTTAAAACAAAAGGAGACAAGGATTAAAATCTCTATGAATATATTTTCACATACCATATTTATAGTTTTTGATATTAAATTTACACCCAAAGTTATAAAACTTTTAATTTGCATATCAATTTTTACAAATACTTGTGGAAGCATACCTGCTTTTTATTTTTCTTTGTTTTGTTTTTAGAAGTAAATTGCCATTTGGAGACTACCTTAAAGAAAGAACATGGCCTTCACTATACATTAAAATATTTCTTGGCCAAGGTAGAAGAAGGATTGCTTGAGCCAAGGAGTACAAGATCAGCCTGGGTAACATAGTGAGGCCCCATCTCTACAAAAAATAAAAACATTAGCCAGACATGGGGTTGTGCACCTGTGATCCTGGCTAATCAGGAGACTGAGGTGGGAGATTCACCTGCCTGGACCCAGGAGTTAGAGGCTGTAGTGAGCTATGATCACACCCCTGCTACTCCAGCCTGCACATCAGAGTAAGACCCTTTAAACAAAGAAATAAATAATCAAACATTTCTTCTTTCAGTCATAAGAAATAAATTTTTAGGGGGGCACACATGAACTTTTGCATTTCCTAATTCATAAATCAGTTGTTTATTCTTCCTTAAAATAAAAGAAGGATGTTCCCCAACTCATTTTATAAGGTCAGCACTACCCTGATTTAAAAAGAGAAAATGGCGAGAATACTAAAAGAAAATATAACTAACAACCTATCAATCCTTGTTCTAAACTCTGTCTTGTAACAAATACAATATAAATCATTTATTATAAATATGTTAATTTGGACATATAAATTTAGTAAAAATATCCATTAAAAGCAGTAACAAAATCAAAGCTATTATTCCTGTTCTGCAGGAGCTTATAGCACACAGAGAAGAAATGCAAAGAGAACCCTTGTACTAATAATATACTATACATGCCAAATAGAACAATAGAGTAAAAGATAAAGACATGACCATTGCCACAGGGGAGAAAAGCAAAAGTAGACTAGGAGGGGATATTTGGGATTTTACTATTCCTGAACAACAGAATTTGAACAAAAATGAATGCAAGCATTCTTACTACAGCAAAGAACAGAAGAATGGCATAAATGAGACACTGTGAATAACATTTTCAGTGGAAAGGTAGAGATTACTTATTTGAACTGGAAAATTAAAGAGAAGTAGAAGGTCAAAAATAAAGAATTTATTTATTCATGTAGTATTTAATGAGTACCTATTATACGTCAGGCATAGTCTAGAAATGCAGCTGTTTAGAAAAATTCTAGACTTATGAATTTTATCTTTTTACTCTGTATCAGAAAACTTCAATATCCACAAAGCCTACAGCAATTTTACATAATATAATTTCAACTAATTGTAATAAAAAACAATTGGACATATTGGGATACAGAGGCTCAGGGAGGTATGCTTGTGAGTTTAAGGTCATTTACAGCCAGAACCAGGGCTAAAAATCCACACCTTCCTACTCCTTCCCCATGCTCTTTTCTCATTCTATTGGCTATACTACTCAGCCTTTCTCATTTTCAAACAAACAGTACATCATTAAAAGAAACAAATGTGATGTGATAAAAGCAATGTTTTAGTTTTAGGTCGAATGAGTTGAGTTTAAAGGCAAAAAACACAAAAGGAGGCTCAGCACCTGTGGCTCAATGTGCTAAGGCGCTAGCCATGTACACCTAAGCTGGTGGGTTTGAATCCAGCCCGGGCCCACCAAATGAAGGCTGTAACCAAAAAATGGCTGGGCGTGTGGCAGGCACCTATAGTCCCAGGTACTTGGGAAGCGGGGAGGCAGGAGACTGGCTTGAGCCCAGAAATTGGAGGTTGCTGTGAGCTGTGAAGCCACAGACTCTATCCAGGGTGATGGCTTAAGGCTCTGTCTCAAAAAAAAAAAAAAACACACACACACACACAAAAGGAAGATTTGTTAGGACTCAACTCTAATGAGGAATAGGCAGTAGCATGAGGAATGGAAGCCACTAGATATGAGACTTTGTTTAAAAAGATTCAACTAGACTCCTTACTTGAAAATGACAAGACTCAAAGATAACCAGATTAGTTGAGCCATTCATAAAACTGAAATGTGAAGAAATGGATCTATTTTGCTGAAGAAATCATCTATGGTGGCTAAATTATTCCACAAACTCAAAGATATTAGATCAAACACTGTGCAAGTCTCTATTTCTAAAACCAGAATAATCCAGAGTTTACTGCCATCCTTAAATATTTTATTTACAAACACTTGTAATTGCCTAGGCTTAAGAATTAAATAGCACTGCCCCTCCCCAACTCAAGAGCTATCCATATTCATAAAGTCCAGAAAAACTCATGCCCACTTTCTGGAAACCTCTTAGATAGGCTGTACACCTAAACGTGAAGAATTAATAAATATATGTTCAATTAAATCTATCACTGAGCCAAAACTTGCTTTCAGGGGTTCTATACTATTTGTCAAACACAAATAAATGCTAATCCCTAGATGACATAGAAAGACTTGCAACTGAAAAAGTAAATTAAAATCTACAAAAACATAAACTTATCTTCCCTCTTAGACAAAAATTATTTAATGATCGTAACTTTTTCTAAGGTTCTAAACAAATCTTTCATTTATGATATTAATTTATCGGACAACAGCTCTTTAATAATTATAACTTGACACATCTAACAGTTGAACTAGTCTAGAAAAGGGGATATAACAAAGACGATAAAGATCAAAGAAGTGAGAGTTGAGCCCAAGTAAAAACAGATGCAATGTGGGATGGAAACAGTAGTCAATGCTGCTCTTTTCAATGGCCAGTAGAGGCTGCCAGTGTACAAGGACACAAAGGGCTTCCCCTCCCCCCCCAGACACACACACACACACACACACACACACACACACACAGTGTTGCCACCAAAATAAGCAGCATTTCCATGGCGCTCTGAACGTATCATAGAGCATTATTCAACAGCAATCACCAAGTGTCTTTTCAATGATAGCTTCTGGATATATGTCACAGGAACAAAGAATATTTTCAGTACTCTTGAAAGATGATCACACTTAGCCATTCTCTGACCAAAAGAAACCACCAATCCTATGTGATTACCTTTCTAAAAATGATACCTCAAGTTTTACACATATGTGAAAATGGATGTTTTCACTAAAGACTACCATGATCTATGGTCTAAAAAAATGCTTGTTTAAATAGATGAATTATTTTAGCCCCTTCAAATAAGATGAGTCAGTTATCACTGAAAAAAATTTTTACTTTCTAGGTATAAAGTGAGATCAATCTTAAATAACAAATACCAATATGCTTAAAGGAGTCTCCTCATATTCATCAGTCAGGTGAGATTCAGTCCATCTGTGCCCTTCACCCAGAGCCAAGAACACAAAGACACGCAAATATAACAAGTGGGACTCACTTTTTAAAATTCAATTCATGAATCTGCTCTACAATTTTAAGAATTATGTATCTGGCCCTTTATGAGCTCTACAACAGTGCTATTTCTTATAGAGAGAAACTTCACTGTCAATCACTGCTCCCTTTTGCCACACAAATATGTGCTGCAGCTTTCACTTGTCACTCCTATTATATGTAATGTAGGCAGCTTAGCACTAAATCAATTTAAGGAACTGCAGAAGTTAAATACATACATTATTATTATGATGACAAAAAAGGCAATGGATGTCTTGTGGCTCCATTTGCTTTCTTTGTTAAGGAAGAAAAAGCTAATTATCTGCAGCTGTCAACCATGAAGACCTAGACCTATTTAAGTCAACACTAGTCTTGGATAAATGAAAACATTTCTCAGATTTTTGCCCGATTGTTTCCTTTTTTGCAAAAAAACATAATTTCATTACAAAATATTAAACATCTAAAGGACAATGTAAAAGCAAGTTAAAAATGTAAAACTACATTTACATTCCTGTTCATAACTGTCTTTTTAAAAACTTCCAGCTAATGTTTTTTAATATTTATTCTGTAATTAATGTAGCCAAAATGTAGAAAGATGCAAAACATCTCCACATAAATTCACAAATAAGATCCCAGCCTACTGGTTACAATCAAAATGTGTTACATATGATCAAAGGATAAATTCTGTTCATTTATTAAAAAGAGAAAGGAAAACATACTCCAAAGTTGAACCATGGCAAAATGACAGAAAATTCACACTGAAATCATGGGCTTCTATATTGATATAATTCTCTTTATCTACCAATCTTTTATTTTCCCATCTAGTTCCATTAGAGTCTAGAAACAAACAACTAACTGGTTTTGATTTTTCTTTTTTGAAATTTAAGGATCAACTTATATATATTTCCAGGATATAAGAATGAAAAGAATATTGTGTAAACAAAGGTTGTTATTCTTGATCATGAACATATTCTTTGTGTTTGTTCTCATTGTTTTCAGTGATAAAACACTATTTTCCTGTTTTCCCTAGAGTTCTTATGAGAACATACTTAATATTATTTTACAAATTTTATTAAAATACTGTTTATTTAGCTTTCAAATAAATGTTTTACACACCAACATAAACTCTAACTTACACTCAAACTCAAAATGTTTCACACACCAACATAAATTCAAACTCAAATCAATAATGCAAGAAAAATATTTGACATGTGACCTTAACAGAATTAGTTTTAAAAATTATCACTCATGGGCGGCTCCTGTGGCTCAGCGAGTAGGGCGCCGGCCCCATATGCCGAAGGTGGTGGGTTCAAGCCTGGCCTCGGCCGAACTGCAAAACAAAAAAATAGCCGGGCGCTGTGGCGGGCGCCTGTAGTCCCAGCTACTAGGGAGGCTGAGGTAAGAGAATCGCTTAAGCCTAAGAGCTGGAGGTTGCTGTGAGCAGTGTGACGCCACGGCACTCTACCCAGGGCGATAAAGTGAGACTCTGTCTCTACAAATAAAATAAAATAAAATAAAATAAAATAAAATAAAATAAAATAAAATAGGAAACCGAAACAAGAAAGAAAATCAACAAATCTTAAAGTTGTTTTGTTTGGAAAGATTGATAAAATTAATAAAGCTCTAGTAAAACCTGTCAAGGTATATAAACATAATTGATGGGACCTCACCGGTTGTGCACAATGCAAGGGTACATGTCAAAACTATTAAGAGTAGCGTACAAATGTCTTAACACAACAAATAAGTAAGTGAGGTATAGGCTATGTCAACCAGTTTGATGTAAGCATTCCAAATTGTATATAAAATCAGCACATTGTATCCCATAAATACATTAATGTACACAGTTATGATTTAATGAAAAAACAAACAAACAAAAAATAAAGCCTATCAAGGGAAAATATAACCCCCCCCACACTGAATCAAAATGATAATTGAAGGTCTTCTAAAGAGAGCGAGAATGGCTGACCAAAGACATCATGGGGTCACCAGTCATGCAGCACCAGGATGACTGATCATCTCAGAAAACAGGAAAAATTTTAGATGAAAAAGAAAACAAATAGCTATTACAAAGAATAGCTGTAATCCCATGCGAAAAGTGCTAGAACCTAGAAGAGATTCCGTGGGAAGTAGTCACAGAGTAGAACGAGTAGGTATAAGATATCAGCAGAGGACAGATAGTCCAGTGAGCATGGCAGATGGAGCAGTTTGCTTCTCCCTCCCCTGCATCTATGACATCAAGAGGGCTCTCCAGCTAAGTGCTCCAAAGTGTTCCAGGAAACACTTTTTCCCCACATGAGGCCATAGACTACTGCCACCAGTTATCTGGAAACTACTTGTGGGCAGGGTACCAGGCTCCCAGGCTCTTGGGGCACTTCCCACCTCCACAGACACAAGCAAGGATGACAGGTGCCACGTTACTCCTCCACCCACTGTGTGTCTCTGTCCTCACTAGGTGTCTTCCACTGCTCAGATTTCATCCTGCTCATTCCACACAGCCATTGCGTAACTCCAGCCCTGACTGGAGGATCCACAAAGTCCTGGCAGGTCCTCGGTGATTTGCATGTCCCCAGAGAACGAACATTCTCGCCAGATGACATCCTGACCAGACTGCTAGCACTCTACCCTGCTGAATCTTTCCTGCCCCTCCACTCTTCAACCTATGGCTTCCAAGAGGTCCATTTGAACCACAAGTCCAATGTTTCCAAAGAGTGCGGGATTCAGGTTTTTCCTCTTGAGGTCCTATGGCAGAATGGAGGGTGCTTAGGCTACGCGAGTTCTATGCTTAACAGATCATCCTGGTGCTTGCTGCATACCTGGTGACTCCATCAGACCTTGGTACACCCTAAGGCAGTGACTCTCAACCTGTGGGGAGCGGCCCCTTTAGGGATCTCCTGCATATCAGATTTTACAATACAATTCATAACAGTAGCAAAATTACAGTTATGAAGTAGTAACGAAAATAATTTTATGTTTGGGGGCCACTACAACATAGGGAACTGTATTAAAGGGTCGCGGCATTAGGAAGGTTGAGAAGCACTGTCCTAAGGTGAAGGGACATTGATCCTACTCAGGCACAACATGGTTGACTCAGGACAAGCACGCTTCTCGCTGGCATGGTAAGGGATTGACCTACTTGGTCTAGGGCAGTGAGCAAATCAGTGGAGAGAACGCAGTGTGAGTGCTAGCTGTGATGTGTTCACAGGGCACCTCTGAGCTGTACTTTCAGACCAGTCTGGGATCCTGGGTGGGGAACCAGCAGGCCACTGCACAATAACAGGGGCGCTCAGCCGGCCTGCAATCCAGCCTTCCAGAGATTTCCAGGGGGAGAATGTGGAGCAGAGAGTGGAGAGAAGAGTGTGAGGCCCACTAAGTGCTACCAGTTTGTGAATCTCAGACAGACGGGCCTCCACAGACTTTCTGACTGCGTGGGGCCACTTCAGCCTCTCCCTGGTAGAGTTCTGCCCAGAAACTGGGAACAGACCTTTGTCCCTGCTGAAAACCTAAGTAGCCAGCTCTGTGGAGCTTGGGGACAATCTCACCCAACCTGATCCTGCCCAATCACACTCCCCCATCCACAACTACTGCAAGAGAAATTGAAAGATCATCTAGAAGCTCCTGGGCCCTACCCACCACCTGAGGTATTTAAGTGCTTCTCCTTAGGACCCTAAAACAATGCAAATTGTTCCTTCCAGCAAATGTAACCTACTGACAGAGAAGTAAATTTGCATGTCATTTACCAACTCACTCTTACAGGGTGTGTGTAGGGGGTCCAAGAAGTGGCAATTTGGGGAATGCCTACCTGTTCCCAAAGAACACATCTCCCACCTCACGCTGTTGCTTCTTCATAAAAAATACTCACTCCATGAAATACTCAGTCACCGTGAATTACTTGTGGCTTGCCAAAACACACCACATGATACTGACTTTTATCTTCTTTGCTTTGTTATACATAGGCTGTCCCCCCCCCCCCACAGAACGCCCTCTTTCCGCCATTTCAGTATTCTGCTTAAAGGTCACCTTTATGCTCTTTGTGCTCTTTCTTCACCAGGGACACTTACTTCAGTCTGAAAGTCTTGCTAGCCAGATGTCATAGTGCTTTATTGGCCCTCTAGGAGAGTGCTAATAAAGAGTTGTGTTTTTCCCTGCCTTTATTTCTGCTGCCTAGAACAGAGCCTGGCATAGTAGTCAATGTTTGCCAGATTATTAATCAATGATGAATTAGACATAAAAGAAATGGCCCTTTTTATCACGAATTTTACAGTCTACTGTATTCCAGACACACTATACAACTTATTTTGGAAAGAGCTTCAATACAGTTATAAACAGTACCAGGGGAGGCAAAGATAGAATAATTCATGTTGAGGAATCTGGGAAATGTATAATACTCCAGACATCAAGTTAAGTGACTGACCTTTGCTTGAAGATTTCATTCTGATGTATGTTCTGGGGCATTCTCAGAAAATCAGAGCAGCTCTGAGATCAAGCCCTAACCCTGCCTCTTCATGCTGTGAAAATTTAGGTTGGGTATTGACAGCTATAAACTCAGTGCTTTAAATGTTAAAATAGGGAAATGAATGAAACCTTTACCCTAGGGTCATTATAAATATGTAAGGAGTTAACTTATTCTTAACTTTGAGCCTGGTAAATCGTAGACACTCCACAACCACTGGCTATATTCACAATGATTCCATTGTGATTTTTTCCTTCATTTAGTCTTCCCTAATAGGGTGAGTCTCAATCTTTATGGCAAATTCTCTCATAGGAACCTTGCTATGTGCCCACAACCTAGCTTTGATTTAGTGGTCTTCTCTACAGCACCCACCACCCAGGGTCTGAGTCCTTGTAGAAATGCCAGAATTTGCCCCAACCCATCCTTCTCTATGTATATCTTTAGCTTGGACCTTGCCACTCAATGTCAGATGTCTACATCTAGCTATATTCTAGATATCTCCATTTGATGTCTTTAAATAGGTGTTTCAAACTTTTTGAGATCGCAAAACCAAACTCTTGACTTCTATCCCATAAATCTGCTTCTACCCTCTATCCCTCTACCATGTACTCTGTGTCAGTAAATGACATCAGCTGACCTTTCTTGGTTTTATGTATTGTAGGTATCTTCTTCCAAGTTATGCTTGTCTTTTAATTTTAATTAACATATGTCCTTCTCACATTTTAAAATTTGAAGTTATATTGTTACTTCTTTGCATTGGGGTGGTTTCTCAGCTTTAATTCCCAGATCACATTTTTTGGTGGTTGTTAAATTTCAAACTTGTATTGAGTTTGCTGCATATTGTGTACATTAACTGAGGTTTCTGGTTTGTTGGTAATATCAATAATTTTTCCCTTAAGGTGTGAAGTTCAGTTCTGTGACTTCTCATTCAGAAAAGACAAAAAACTGAAATTCAGAGCTGTCAATACCTTGCCTAAATTCACACAGGCATGAAGAAGTGGGACCTGGACTTTATCTTCACATCTACTTTGGTCTTCTGGGAATGCCCCTGGTGTCATGTTTGTTCTTGTGAACAAGGAAAAATAAGCTGTGTGAAAACTAGCTTTGCCTCAGTGGACATTTGGTTCAAAGAACTTTGATGTGACACTTTTGTCCAAAACATCACAACTCAGAGAAAAGAAGAACACACCTATGTTTGTTGCTGGAAATGTGGAAAATTTTAGTCTTTGCATGAATGTGATTTCATTGATACCTACAGAAAAGTAAAACCTGGGGGCATATGAGTTATGTTTTAAGAATATAATTGAAGATATTTATACTGAACAGAGATCTGTACCTGCAGATCAAATGGGCTTAGCATGGATGAGGCATAATTAACAAAATATAACCAATGTATTTAACCCGTTTTGATAAAATTTCTTATTTTAGAAGACAAAGAATCATATAAGTATCTATGCAGAAAACTAGGTTAACTACAGATGGAAAACAGTCTCGATGGCGTTACATGTGCTTTTTATTTATTTTATTTATTTTTGAGATAAAATCTCACTTTGTGGCCCTCAGTAGAGTACTATGGCATCACAGCTCACAGCAACCTCCAATTCTTGGACTCAAGCTATACTTTTTTTTTTATAATTTTATTGAATCATAATTCTGTACATTGGTGCAATCATAGGGCACGATTCATATACATTCAGAAATGTTTTGATCGTACTGTTACAGGTAGCCTTCATGGCATTTTCTTGATCACTATATAAAGAC
>CAUYON010103529.1:0-11736 GCA_963573935.1 Arctocebus calabarensis
GGAGAGTGTCCAATTAGCAATGAACATATGAACAGAAATATCCCAATAGGGATATGACCAATTGTCATCAGGAAATTAAAATCACACCTACGGTGCATCTTAGAAGAGTACAGGTGAAACTTACTAAATGCAGAATATAAATGTCTTCCTATAGTGATTAAGAAAATGCCATGAAGGCTATGTTAAACGGTTAGATGAAAATATTTCAGATTGTATGTGAAGTCAGCACATTGTGCCCCATGATTGCACTAATGTACACAATTATGATTTAATAAAAAAAAAAAGAAAGAAAGAAAGAAATGCCACATTAAGACAAAGTGCTAACCATTATGCCTTAATACAAATTTCTACTTGGCCCAAGTTTAGCCAGTTCAAACCAGATGAAATTTTAAATACCACTAAATTTTCTGAGAAGGCAAGGAGGATTATAGGTGATTTTTATTATTTTCCTTGTATTCTCATGTATTTTCCAAACTCTCTTCAATAAGCATGTTTATACATTAATAATGATAAATACATATTTTTAATATAAATTTAATACAAAACATGGGCATCATTTTCGCAAGGAAATAAATGAACATCACCTCTAATACTCTAAAACTCCACCCACTGCTGTGGAAAAGGTCATTTGCATTATACTGAGATCACAATTTCCAGCTTCCTAACCCAGAGAATATAAAAGTGACAGAGTGATTTTTATTTATTTTATTTTATTTTTTTTTTAGAGACAGAGTCTCACTTTGTCGCCCTCTGTACAGTACCGTGGCGTCACAGCACACAGCAACGTCCAATTCTTGGGCTTAGGAGATTCTCTTGCCTCAGCCTCCCCAGTAGTCAGGACTACAGGTGCCTGTCACAACACCCAGCTATTTTTTTGTTGCAGTTTGGCCAGGGCTGGGTTTGAAACCCCCACCCTCGGTATATGGGGCCAGTGCCCTACTTACTGAGCCACAGGCACCGCGTGACAGAGTGATTTTTAAACACCTAAATATAAATGTAATCCCTAGCTTAGACAATGGCTTAAGGCAAAGAGACTAGTTTTTATTCCAGGTTCCCATGAAAATTTTAAAAGCATCAAAAGAAATTCTTGACTCCTTCAAAAATGTTACAATGTAGCAGGGTTTGGTGGTTCATGCCTATAATCCCAGCTACTTGGGAGACTGAGGCAAGAGAATCGCTTAAGTCCAAGAGTTTCAGGTTGCTGTGAGCTGTGCCACCACGGCACTCTATCAAGGACAACAAAGTGAGACTCTGTCTCAAAAAAATAAAAATAAAACAAAAATGTTACAATGAGGTTAAGGAAGCCAAAGCAGGATCCTCCCCTCAAAAGACCAAAAAGAAGGCATTTTTGGACACCAAATGGCAAAAGATTCTGCTTACGTTCCCATTTAATGTTAGCCCTATTTCTGTTTCCCCAAACTTAAAAGATAACGTAGTTTCTATTCAGCAAAACTCCAAGTAAGGACAGGCAATGTAGAGACACCTTCAAACAGCAAAAAGGACATTCATTCATTCATTCATTAGTTTTCAATTATTTGAAAATATTCTTGGCCAGGTGTGGTGGCTCATACCTGTAATCCTAGCACTTTGGGAGGCTGAGGCAGGCGGACTGCTGAGAACAGCAGGCGGACTCCTCTCTCTGCTGAGGCAAGAGAGAATCACTTAAGCCCAGAAGTTTGAGGTTGCTGTGAGCTGTGACAGTACGGCACTCTACCGTGGGTGACAAGTGAGAGTCTGTCTCAAAAAATTTTTCTTTTTTTTTTTATTTTTTTTTGAGAGAGTCTCACGCTGTTGCCCTGCGTAGAGTGCTGTAACATCATAGCTCACAGCAACCTCTTGGGCTTAAGCAATCCTTTTGCCTCAGTCTTTCCATTTTTGGTAGAGATGGGAGATCTCCCAGTGGCTCAGGCTGATCCTGAATTCATGAGCTCAAGCAGTCCGCCTGCCTCAGCCTCCCAAAGTGCTAGGATTACAGGTATGAGCCACCACACCTGGCCAAGAATATTTTCAAATAATTGAAAACTAACGAATGAATGAATGAATGTCCTTTTTGCTGCTTGAAGGTATTTCTACATTGCCTGTCCTTACTTGGAGTTTTGCTGAATAGAAACCACGTTATCTCTTAAGTTTGGGGAAACAGAAATAGGGCTAACATTAGATGGGAACATAAGCAGAATCTTTTGCCATTTGGTGTACAAAAATGCTTATTTCAGAAATGATTATTACGGTACAAATTCTCTGTTCTCTATACATGCTCCCAGAATTTGTAAAATAAAGCACGGCTCAATTTATATAAACACTGGCTTTGCAACCTGTATGCACACAGTTACAATTACATTAACTCACTCATTAAATAGACTTGCACAATTGCTGTGTAACAGGAACCATGTTAGAGATTCAAACAAATTAAAGAAGTCATTAACTTTTTAAAAGTTAGTTTAAGAAAGCAAATGATGTTTTGTTACTTATTAGTATTTCAGCAAAATAATATTCCAAAGAGTTAAAGTACTTAAAAGATATGTGACTTCAGTATAATTCATACACAACAACGTTAAGATCAATGATACAAATATAGTTTTTAAAAATTTTCTGGGGGTGGCACCTGTGGCTCAAAGGAGTTTGGCGCCGGCCCCATATGCCAGAGGTGGTGGGTTCAAACCCAGCCCCGGCCAAAAACTGCAATAAATAAATAAATAAATAAATAAATAAAAATAAAATAAAAATAAAAATTCACTAAGTGTAGTTTCCTAAACATGATTAAACATCTTAACTTTTGGGGAGTGAGGGAGAAGAGGATAATGATCCTGTTAAAAATCTAACAAGGGCCAGGTGTGGTGGCTACTGCCTATTATCCTACCACTCTGGGAGGCCAAGGTGGGAGGATCCCTTGAGCTCACCAGTTTGAGAACAGCATGAGCAAGAGGCAGACTCCAGTCTCTATTAAAAATACAAAAAATTGGCTCGGCGCTTGTGGCTCAATGGGCTAAGGCGCCAGCCACGTACACCTGAGCTGGCGGTTTCGAATCCAGCCCGGGCCCGCCAAACAACAATGACGGCTGCAACCAAAAAATGGCCGGGCGTTGTGGTAGGAGCCTGTAGTCCCAGCTACTTGGGAGGCGGAGGCAGGAGACTCGCTTGAGCCCAGGAGTTGAAGGTTGCTGTGAGCTGTGATGCCAAGGCACGCTATCAAGGTGACGGTTTGTGGCTCTTTAAAAAAAAAAAAAAAAAAAAATTAGAGGCATGTGTCCCTGCTACGCTGATGTCACTACATATAGCCTGAGCAACATAATGAGACTCTGTCTCAAAAAAAAAAAAATACAAAAAATGAAAGAGGCACGTGTCCCTGCTACGCTGATGTCACTACATATAGCCTGAACAACATAATGAGACTCTGTCTCAAAAAAAAAAATCTTACGAAATCTATGCCCTCTTTGCCCTGGGAAAATTGCATTACTATAAAGGCGCATAAATTCCATATACAATTTTAGGGACTCCAGATTATAAAGTCTGCCTTAAAGAATCCTTTCAGTAAATTACATATGAGTGACCATGAGTTGGCTACGTATAGTTAAATTACGTATTATGTATAGGAGCACATGAAAACACATGCTTTTACAAAAATTAAAATATCTTTAAGGTAATAACTATGCTGCCCACATGCTATAAAGCAGCTTAAAAGATAGGGATTTACACCTGAAAACCAAATCTCAACTGCACCTAGACAGATGAACCAGAGAATTCGATGGTCTAACTCCTTAAAAATAACCATATTTTCTCTCCTCTAAGTTAGAATCTGATGAAAAAAGAGTAATGGCCCAGCTGGTGTATTATAACAGGCAATTTAGGGGAGAGAAAATTCCTAAATAACCAAAGCAAATTCTACAAAGCATTACAGATAAAAGCCTACATAACCACATTCCACAGGTTGCTTTAGTTATACTGAGGCTGTTAGAGATATTCATAAGACAGCAACTTCAATTCAATCACTTAGAACTTGGATTTAATAAATAACATACTTTTGTTTAATTTAGTTACACTCATGCAAGTTATAATATCTCAAAATTATGAGTCCCAAAAATCATTTCACTATTTCATTGGTCTTATAGAATATCAACTATTTAAGACATTCTATATATAAAATATCTTACAACTTGATTGTGTATTTGAGTTAAAACTATTCTTGTGGGTGGCTCCTGTGGCTCAAAGGAGTAGAGCACTGGCCCCATATGCCTGAGGTGGTGGGTTTAAACCCAGCCCCGGCCAAAAACTGCAAAAAAACCAAACAAACTATTCTTTGCACTTTTAATAGTAACCGAATACCATAGGCAGAGTCCTAGCAACTTAACAACAAAAATCATAAACTTTCCTTGAGAGACTGAGGCAAGATAATCGCCTAAGCCCAAGAGTTTGAGGTTGCTGTGAGCTATGACGCCACAGCACTCTACCCACGGTGACATAGTGAGACTCTGTCTCAACAAAAACAAAAAAAAAATCACAAACTTGAAAATGTTATTAGAACACTTAAAGACTAAGGGGAAAAAAGTCACCAAAAGCACTAAAATTAAAGCTACTCATTAAATAATCTTGACTGTCTAACTTTCTCTGGAATCTGCTCTTCTTAAATTACTTAAGATAGCAAATAAGGGACATCAATGTTTGCACAAAGAGAGTAAATGCTTCAAGGAGACACACTGAAAAAAACAAAAGAGAGAAAGGAGACACCAACTGAAAGATAGCAATCTGGAGAACATCTGCTATGCAAAACATGTCGTGCACACTTCAGAAGTCCTAATGGCATTGCTTTATTACAGAATCACATAGTAATTCACATACATAACTAACAAGCCACAAAAAAGGTGGAGAACAAAAACAATCAATAACTTTATTAACCACAAAAATGAGTAAGATAATATTACTCTGTGTCATTCACATGCCACTTTCACAGTTTGTTATTATAATCTTGTATCCTATTACAGGCATACCTTTTATTGAATTTTACAGATACTGTTTCTTATAAATCAAAAGGGTAGTAAACCTATGACAACCAAGTCTGTCAGCAATATTTTCCCAACAGCAAGTGCTTTCTTTGTTTCTGCCACATTTTGGTAATTCTCAAATTATCTGAAACCTGTTCATCATTTTTATATTTGTTATTGTGATCTGAGATTAGTGATCTTTGATGTTTCTATTGTAATTGTTTTAGGGCACCACCACGAACTATACCCATAGAAGACACCTAACTTAATTGATAAACATGTGTACTCTAACTGCTCTACCAACCAGTCAGCTCTCCATCTCTCCTCTTCTCTTTGGGCACCTTTATTCCTAAACACAATACTGAAATTAAGCCAACTAATATGTAGTAACCCCATAATGGATTTTAAATGTTCAAGTGAACTCTAACAGTACGATCAAAATATTTCTGATTGTATATGAAGAACATTCTGCCCTATGATTGCACCAATGTACACAATTATGATTTAATAAAATTATTTTTTAAAAAAGTTAATTTTGGAGATAGAAAAACAAAAAAAAAGAAATGTTCAAGTGAAAAGAAGAGTTCATGTGTCTCCCTTTCAATCAAAAGTAAGAAATCATTAAGTTTTTCAAGAGCCAAGACAGGCCCAAAGCTTCTTGATCCAGTGAAGTTGTGAAAGCAAAGGAAAAGTTTTTGAAAGAAATTAAAAGTGCTAGTCCAGCGAACATATAAATGATAAGAAAGCAAATCAGTTGTATTGCTGATCTGGAGAAAGTTTCAGTGGTCTGGATAGATCAAACCAGCCACAACATTCCCTGAAGTCAATATCTAACTTCACACCAAGTCCCTAACTTGTTGCAATTCTATGAAGGCTAAGAAGTGAGAAGCTGCAGAAGAAAAGTTTGACGGTAGCACAGGCTGGTTCATGAGGTTTAATAAGGACAGAAGCCATCTCCATAACATAAAAGTGCAAGGTGAAGCACCAAGTGCTGATGGAGAAGCTGTAGCAGGTTATCCAGAAGATCTAGCTAAGAGTGTTGATAAAGGTGGCTACACTAAGCAACAGATTTTCAGTGTAAGATGAAATAGCTTTATAGTTTAAAAAGATGCCAACTAGGAATTCCATAGTTAGAGAGGAGAAGTCAATGTATGGCTTCAAGGCTTCAAAGGGCAGGCTGACCTAGAAGCTGGTGACTTTGAGTTGAAGCCAACACTCATTTACCACTCTAAAACTTCTAGAGCCCTTAGGAATTATGCTAAATCTAGTCTGCCTACCCTCTATAAATGGAACAACAAAGCCTGGATGACAGTACATCTATTTACAGCATGATTTACTGACTATTTTAAACCCACAGTTGAGAAGTACTGCTCTGAAAAAGATTCCTTTCAAAAGATTCCTACTCATTGACAATGCACCTGATCACCTAAGATCTCTGATGGAAATGTACAAGGAGATTAATGTGCTTTTCATGCCTGCCAATACACATCTGCAGTCCATGGATCAAAAAGTAACTTCACCTTTCAAGTTGTATTATTCAGGAAAATGTATTTTGTAAGGCTAAACAGTGATTCCTCTAGTGGATCCGGGCAAAGTAAATGCAAAACCTTCTGGCAAGGATTTACCATTCTATGAGATATTCTGAACTCCTCCCATGAATCATGAATGTTCTTAAGGAATACTTATGAGTACAAAAAATACTCATGATTCACAGGAGTTGTTCAAAAATATCAACATTAAACGAGGCACAGCGACTCATGCCCATTACCCTAGAATTTTTCAAGTCCAAGGCAGAGTTCAAGACCAGCCTAGTCAACATAGCTAGACCCCACTTATACAAAAAAAATATTTTTAATTAGGCAGGTATGGTGGTGTGTACCTGTAGTCCTAGCTACTCAGGAGGTTAACAGAGAAGGATCCCTTGAACCCTGTGAGCTGTGATTGGCTGCTGGGCTCCTGCTTGGGTAACGGAGTGAGATCCTGTCTCTGAAAAAACAAAACTACTACAGAAGTTTCTGAGGGTTGAGACTTAAGCAAAGTCCCTGCAGAGGAGGTAGAACTAACAAGAGAACTACACTTAGAAGTAGAGCCTAAAGATGGGACTAAAGTGCTACAATCTCATGACCAAACTGGGAACAGATAATGAGTTGCTTCTTGTGGATGAACAAAAAGTGCTTTCTTAATACAGAACCTATTCCTGGTAAAGATGCTGTGAACACTGTTGAAAGGACAACAAAAGATTTAGAATATACCATAAGCCTAGCTGATAAAGCAGTTGCAGGGGTTTTGAGAGGATTGACTCTAATTTTGAAAGAAGTTCTCCGATGAGTAAAATGCTTTCAAACAGCACTGCACATTGCAGAGAAAACTTCAATGAAAGGAAGAGTCAACTGGTCAAATGATCCAATGAAAATAAGACAACATGGATATTGACTTGATTGATTTTGGAGTCAATATCAATGTTGTCTTATTTTTTTTTAATATTTTTTTTATTTTTACATATGCATGTATTAATTAGGTTTCCACTTTTTACCTTCACAGAATTTAAAAGGCTTAAAATTTAGTAATAACAATGTTTAAGATAAGGACTAGAAACAAAAACCACATAAAGAATGAACGAAGATAAAATACATTCAGAAAAGAAAAGACGATTACTGCATCGAAATATTAAGCAATATTAGGAATAATAAGGCCAAGAAAGTAACATTCACATTGTCAAATAAGACATTATAAAGTGCTTTGACTCTGAGGCTCAGTATGAAGTCATCAGCTAACTTCTCATTTTCAGCAGTGCCTGTGACTCAGCGAGTAGGGCGCTGGCTCCATATACCGAGGGTGGCGGGTTCAAACCCAGCCACACATGAACTGAAAAACAAAACAAAAAAATAGCCAGGTATTGTGGCAGGTGCCTGTAGTCCCAGCTACTCGGGAGGCTTAAGCAAGAGAATCGCCTAAGCCCACTATAGCACTCTACCAAGGGAGAAAAAGTGAGACTCTGTCTCTTAAAAAAAAAACCAAAACTTCTTACTTTTTTTTCCAAAGTCTCAAAAAATAGACAACTAATATTATATAAATAAAAGTAAAGGAGAGTTTCAAAAACCAGATCATGCCAAATCTTATAGACAATAGAAAAAGAAGAAATATTTCAAAATCGTTCTACTTGATCTGGATACACCTGATATTGAAATGAGAAAATATATTGTTATAAAGGGAAATTACAAACATATTTCACTTATAAGTGAGGATGCAATATCCTAAACAACATATTAACAAGTTGAATTAATGTTTAACTAATGTACTTTGGTCAAAATTGAATCCAATTTATGTGAGAATTAGTCACTATTTTCTTTCTTTTTTTTTTTTGTTTTCTTTCCCTCACCCCCTCCCTCTTTCTGTCTGCTCTCTCCTTCCCCCATGCACCACTGTGTCATTAATTGTCACTAACTGTCCTCAAATCAAAGTTGAATATATAGGATTCATGCTTTTCCATTCCTGTGATGTTTTGGTAAGAATAATGAGTTCTACCTCCATCCAAGTTAGTACAAACGCTGCAAAGTCTCCATTGTTTTTGATGGCTGAGTAATATTCCATGGTATACATATACAATAACTTACCAATCCATTCCTGGGTTAAAGGACATTTACGCTGTTTCCACAATTTTAGCAATTGTAAATTGGGCTGCAATAAACAGCCTAGTACAAGTGTCTTTATAATAAAAGTTATTTTTTTTCTTCTGGATAGATGCCCAGTGATGGGATTACAGGATCAAATGGGAGGTCTAGGTTGAGTTCTTTGAGCTTTCTCCATACTTCCTTCCAAAAAGGCTGTATTAGTTTGCAGTCCCACCAGCGGTGTAGAAGTGTTCCTTTCTCCCCACATCCGCGCCAGCATCTGCAATTTTGAGATTTTGTGATATTGGCCATTCTCACTGGAATTAGATGGTATCTCAGGGTGGTTTTAATTTGCATTTCTCTAATACTTAGAGATGATGAGCATTTTTTCAAGTATTTTCTGACCATTCGTCTGTCGTCTTTAGAGAAGATTCTATTCATCTCTCTTCCCCATTCATGTATGGGATTGTTGGTTTTTTTCTTGTTGATTAATTGAAGTTCTATATAGATCCTGGTAATTAAACTTTTGTCAGATTCAAAATGCACAAATATCCTTTCTCATTGGGTATGTTGTCTATTTTCTTTGGTTGTTGTCTCCTTGGCTGTACAGAAGCTTTTGAGTTTAATTAAGTACCATTTGTTTATTGTTGCAGTTGTTGCTATTGCCATGGTAGTCTTCCTCATACAGTCTTTCCCCAGGCCAATTTCTTCCAGTGTTTTTCCAATTCTTTCTTTATATATAATGCTATTCTTTCAATATAATGCTATTGCACCTTAGTAGATGACAGTATGATAAACATAAACATAACTTTTATATGCACTGGGAAATAAAAACAATTTGTCAGACTTGCTTTATCATATTTGCTTTACTACAATAGTCTGGAACAGAATCTGTAGTATGTCTCAGGTATGCCTCTCTTTCGTTATATTAATATTTTTTAAATTAGCTCACAAATTATACATTACTGAGGATTTTAATCATCTCATGCCTTAAATTTAAGTCCTTTATCCATCTTGAATCAATTTTTGTGAGCAGAGAAAGGTGTGCATCCAGTTTCAATCTTTTACATATGGATATCCAATTCTCCCAGCACCATTTATTGAATAGGGAGTCTTTCCCCCAGTGACACTCTTGTTTGGTTTATCGAAGATTAGATAGCTGTAAGTTGTTAGTTTCATTTCTAGGTTTTCTGTACAATTCCAAGTATCTATATCTCTATTTTTGTGCCAGTACCATGCTGTCTTGACCACTATGGCCTTGTAATACAGCCTAAAATCTGGTATGGTGATATCCCCGGCTTTGTTTTTATTAATGTTGTCTTATTTTTAAAAATTGTCACAGCCTCCCTAATCTTCAGCAATCATCCCCTTAATCTGTCAGCAACCAACAACACTGAGGCAAGACTCTTCACCAGTAGAAAGATTATAAATTGCTGAAGGTCCAGGGGATTAAAATTTTTTAGCAATAAAGTATTTTTTTAAATTAAGATTATATGCACTGTTTTTTACAATATAATGCTATTGCACCTTAGTAGATGACAGTATGATAAACATAAACATAACTTTTATATGCACTGGGAAATAAAAACAATTTGTCAGACTTGCTTTGTCATATTTGCTTTACTACAATAGTCTGGAACAGAATCTGTAGTATGTCTCAGGTATGCCTCTCTTTAGTTGTATTAATATTTTATAAATTAGCTCACAAATTATATATTACTGAGTCATCAAAAAATAGTCATATATTTTACTTACTCATTCAAAATAAGAGCTGTGCAGAGATGCACCTATCATAAGTCCTAAAGAATCCAGCTAATTTTTATCTCTCACAATGTTAATAACCAAGAAGTAATGAATTCTAATTTTATATAATCTATTCTGTTTCCCAAAAAGTATGACAAATGTTCCTCAGAGTTTATAAATACATGTGTGAAAATATATGTACCTCAACAAATAAATTAACTTATGTTTACATCTAAACCAACAAGGAAAATAAGCCAAGTTCTGAAAATACTTGAAGTTTCTGATTATTAAAAAAGGAGACCTTAACAATCTACATTGCAATAAGAATAGTAATTAACAATATAGTAGCTGGGAATAATCTGGTATAAAGAAATTCTAAATAGAAAAAGATGCCAAAAATGAAGAACTTAAAAGTGAAAATTAAACTTGGCTTTAAATAGCTAAAGGAGAAAACCTAAAGGGTTGAGGCATTAGGGAGGTTGAGAACCACTGACCTATGCGGACAAATAGGAAAAACAGATTAAACCTAATTTTAAAAACCTATAAATAAAAACAAGGTCTAGGTATAAGCACTTGTAATCAGGATGCTAATAAAATAGATCAATTAGGCTCGGGGCCTATAGCTTAAGTGGCTAGGGAGTCAGTCACATACATCGGAGCTGGCAGGTTCAAATCCAACCTGGGCCTGCCAAACAACAATGACAACTGAAACCAAAATAGCTGGGTATTGTGGCTGGCGCCTGTAGTCCCAGCTACTTGGGAGGCTGAGGCATGAGAATCACTTAAGCCCAAGTTGGAGGTTGCTGTGAGCTGAGACGCCACAGCACTCTACCCAGAGCGACAGCTTGAGACTCTGTCTCGAAAAAAAACAATCTCAATTAACTTATCACTTACTACTTAAATTAATCAAGTTCACAGAGCAAAAGCTTTACTCTAAGTGTCAATTCTTTATGACTTAAAAATGAAGGTTTAATTAAATTACCACTTTAGGGCTGGTGGGTAGTTCTATAAATATTAAGACTCAAAATATCGGGGCAGAGCCTGTGGCTCAAGGAGTAGAGCGCTGGCCCCATATACCAGAGGTGGTGGGTTCAAATCCAACCTGGGCCTGCCAAACAACAATGACAACTACAACCAAAAAATAGTTGGGTGTTGTGGCAGGGACCTATAGTCCCAGCTACTTGGGAGGCTGAGTCAAGAGAAACGCTTAAGCCGAGGAGTTGGAGGTTGCTGTGAGCTGTGATGCCACAGCACTCTACCCAGGGTGACAGCTTTAGGCTGTATCAAAAAAAAAAAAAAAAAAAAGGAAAAGAAAAGAAAAAAAAAAAGAAAAGAAAACCCTAGAGACTTGCCCACAAGACACCTGGAAGTGATTGACAAATACAGTAATGTTGCAGGGAATAAAA
>CAUYON010103531.1:0-10676 GCA_963573935.1 Arctocebus calabarensis
AAAATGGCCGGGCATTGTGGCAGGTGCCTGTAGTCCCAGCTACTTGGGAGGGAGAGGCAGGAGACTCGCTTGAGCCCAGGAATTGGAGGTTGCTGTGAGCTATGATGCCATGGCACTCTATCCAGGGTGACAGCTTGAGGCTCTTTCTCAAAAATAAATAAATAAATAATAAAAAAAATAAAAAGCTTTACTGAGATGATACACTACAAGCTAAGAGATTCATGGAATGCTGAAGGGATGTTAAATAAAAATTATCCACTCCAGTTTGCTCATTTATAGGGGAGAGTTCTGAAGTCTGCAAGAATTATACCAAAATATATAAACTAAGCATAACTCACTGATATTTTACTATATTAATCCTAACAAAGAATATGAATATATTTAAATAGTCTAAGAAGGTTTGACTGGCTTCTCTTTGATACCACATAACCCATTGTGGGAGACTTTGCCTAGTGACCCTTGGGGCCCTCTCTGGAGCTCTTTCCTGCATCATGAAAAACTGGAACAGCGAAAAACCACATTTCTAAGACTTCCTTGCAGTTAGAGCTTAAATGAAGTTGGGTTTTGCCAGTGAGATGGACATCTAGACTCAGAGGGCAAGGCTGAATTTCCATGACTGTGTTGATGGGCAAGCACGTCCCAACAGGTATGTTGACATCAGCTGAACCTCATGTCACCCTGTGCTCTCACTTGGTGGGTTGGAGGCATCTGTGGTGGTTTCTCACCCTGGCTGGTCTAGTGGTATGACCTCTCCAGTTCTACGGAAACTCCCTGGTTTCTGCTCTTATAACCTTGTGTCTGTTGCAAGCACCCAATGCCCTGTATCATATCTCTTTCTTCAACTAATACAATGCTTTCTACCTCCTGCAGTAAATCATGACTAATATGCATAAATCACCACATAAAATCCTAACAAAGGGAGAGGAACTTCTTTGAGGCCTTAGGTCTCTAATGGGTCACCAAGTCCCCCAACATCTACCTCCTAAGTATCTCTTAAGTCCTGTCTCTATTCTCCATCCCCCTGGTGCTGATCTAATTCAGGTCCTCAGTCTCTGGCCTAGACCATGGAAATGACAGCCTGGGTTTGGTCTCCTTGATTTGAGGCACCGTGTGCTCCAGCCTCCAAACAAATCCCATCTTGTCTCTTCCTGTCACCTCCTTGTTCAGAGTTCTTGAAGGGAATCATCACAACATAAAGGATAATGCCTAAACCCATGTGGCATTCCAATACCCTTCATAATCTGTGTCCTGCAAGTTTCAGTCATCTTCCGCTGTTCCCATCACCTCACGACTCGGCAACACCAAACCAGTTGCAGGTCACTCTTGTCACATTTTCCTATTTTTCTGTCCGTTTGCATATATTTTTCTCTCTGCCTGTTGAATATTTCTTGTCCTGTAGTTATCTGACCAACATCTATTCTTCTTTCAAGACACAGCTCTGTTTTCACTCTCCTTGAAGCCCCCTTTATTTTTCTTCCAGACAGACCTAGATGCTCCTTCTTGAGTACGGGCACTACACTGAATCATACTTCTGCCGTGACACTTGTCATCTCTCCCTCCGTTAGGCTGCATGTTTCTAGATAGAAGGCACAGTGTCTTCTCATGTCCAACCCCCCGCCCCCAGGAAGACTATCAGGATGCTTAATATGTGGTGGGCCCTCCGCAAAGTTCAAGGAAAAATGGGAGGAAACAAAGGAGGGAAATGGAAGCAGAAGGGGCCAGTATAGAAGTGCGCGGGAGGCAGAGATAAGATTCAGTGAGTTCATAATTCTGCCTGTGATGCCTTGAGTTATAAATAAATAAATAAATACAATTCTGCCTTCAAGTTCACCAGTTTTACAAATTCATCACCTGTACAAGTTAGCTCAGCTCCTCGATCAGGCCCTCTTAAGTTCCCAGAGAATTGAGTCATTGTTCGCAGTTGGCACACCAAAACCTGTCATTACAGTCCAGGTGCATAGCCTTTGTTGGTATAGTCAGCAAAAATGAATTTAAAATATCATTGTGCCCTTCATCTCCCAAGAGTTTCTCCTTACAACTTCAGTCACTGCTTTGCCTCTTGGAAGCAGAACCAGGGACTCCAAGCTCGCTCTTCCCCCCTCTCCTTTCTTTCTTCACCCTACTCCTCCCTTCCCCTGTTCCTCTCTGACCCATTCCACACTCAGTCTTTCTCTTCTTTATTATACCAGGGCCCTATGCCACAAAAAATACAAGGAAAAAGGAATTTTTACTTTGAGAATAATAACTCCTCCTCCTTTCCCAATTTTTACACCTAAAAACATCGTTAAAAGTCATTCTTGTCCACATGTAGAGAACTGCTGGTTCTCTGGGGAAAGAAAGGTGGTTGATTAAGAGGGAAGGACTGTAGCGCATTTTAAAATGCGTACAAGTGATTTTATTATTTGTTAGCTCTGAGACGATGAGGAAATCATTTCTAACCTCAACATGCCAGAGCTTCATTTGCAATTGGATTGATGACCTGCTCTAGCATTCACTGACTCTGCTATTGGACACAGTGAATGCTCAGGAGAAGCAGCCAGTTTCAGTGTCTTATTACAGCAAAATAATAGAAGTAATGAGCAGGAACTTTTCATGTGTATCTGTGTCTTCTTGTGTTAAGATGAGCATCCTGATACATATATCTTGGCTAAAAAATCCTAAGTATGAAAACACACTCTTCTGGACAAATTCTCTCCAGACTCCTCCAGGCAATCATGGGCAGGAGAGCAGCTGTCATCAGCTCTGGCGTCAGTGGCTTGGCTGCCACACGGTGCTGTCTCAAAGAGGGGCTGGAGCCCACTTGGTCTAAAAGAAGCACTGATGCTAGAGGCCTCTGAAAATTCTCAGTGAGTATCCCATCAATGGAAGGGGACGGGAGATGGGCTTCAGTGCAAATCAAATGTGAAAATGTGACCGGTTCTAGTTCAGATTTGGGAGGCAGGTCACCAAAGCTCCACATATGGAAAGGATAAAATTTTACCTCTCCCATCACACTAATGCCCAGCTACTCAAAATTATTTCACACCAGCAGGGCTGGGGCTGAGAAGGACATCTCCAGCTCATTAGGCTTTGTCACCTGCGTGGTGGAGTCCAGATCTCCAAGGTCCTGCTGTGTAATTACCACAAACATTCCACTGCATCCCCAAGTGGTTGAGAGGATTCTGCTTTTTATTGTTCTTAAATCCTAGGAACATGGTTAAAAAGAGAGAAATAAATCTGGACTAAGGTCAGAATTCCTGAATTCTAGCCTCAATTCTTAGGTTTTCTAGATATATAGATTTTAGGCAAGTCATTTTCTTTTCCTTCTAGATCTCAATGTTCAAATTCAGAAGTTGTAAATTAGGTTATCCCTAATATGCCTTCCAATTCTAATGTGATATGATTCTATAATTAACGTCTAATGAGCATACATAAATTATTGCAAATGATGATTTTGTGTGTGTGTGTATTTATCAATGGTCTGTCAGCCCCCGATCCAGAAAGAGAAATTATGGTCTTTGGCATTTGGGCTCATTGTTGAAGAAATTATATAATCAGAAGATTAGAAACAATTCTTACATTTCAAAAGCTAAGTCTGGAGAAACTTTTGGCCTGTCCATTCTGAATTTCTCAGCCATTATGATTAATTATAATGGTACAAAAAATAAAAAAAAAATGTCATGGTACATATTTGGCTTTAAAACATCATTCATCTGTAACTGTATTCTGTCCTGTTCTCAGTTAATGCCCAATCTGCAATAGTAGGTTTCTCCAATAGAATATATCAATACCAACTTAGAATATGTTTGTATATCAAAGCTTCTTTTCAAATTTTTGGTTCTATAAACCCAAAAGTATTACATGAGCTATAAGGTAATTTTTTTTTAATCTTTCACTAGTGAGTCATCAAGAGGTTTGATTCAAAAATTGACTATTAACACAATGGACGAGTGCCTTGAGCTTTTAGAGAAGAGTGACCTACTGAAATCTTAGCAGGTCAAGGGAAACCTACAGGCATAACACTTAGCTGAGGCTTGAAGGATGTCCTCAAACAAGCAATCTAGAGAAGTGCTAGATGATGCAACTCCAACGACTGCTGTTCCCACTGTGGTTTTTGAATGACACCCCATACCCGTATGTGCAGCAAGTGGGAGAGACCGGCAAGCCATGAAAGGCACAAGACAGGGAATGAGCGTGGCATCCAGGGAGGGATCCCTGAGTTAGTCAGTGTAGCCAGATGAGAACGTTTATTTAAAGAGGTGATAAGCAACAGATCAATATGATATAAAGTTGGGCTCTACACAAGAGGTAATATCTCTCTTCCATAATGTCATGTGCCCAAGCAAAATTCTACTCAAAGGCCCAGTGGACACTAATACTCAAAACTTTACCTTCTTCCACACCCTTCATGAGTAGGGACCTGAGGCTTGGGGCTAATGTGGCTTTCAGAATCCTTGAGTGCAGCCTTTGGACCAAATCCAAATTTTATAGAATAAATCCTTATAATAAATGGGTTTGTTCTGTGAAGTTTGGATTCGGTCAAGGGGCTGCACTTGGGGATCTGGAGGGCCTCCTGTGGCCTTGAGAATGCAGTTTCCTTACCCCTGCTTCTTTTCTAAGAAAAAGTTGTTTGGCACAAGGTGCAATCAGAGAAGGGTTTTTGAAAAACGTGTTACATAAGCTTTCATCTTGCAAGCCTCTGTTTGGCAGAAGTGTTTTGAAAGAAAGGAACCTGATGATTCTGAACTTTTCACTATATGCTTTTTCTGAGAAATAAGAAACCAAATAAGGTTTAAATGCTAGCAGGCTGAATATGAGCTTGTTTTAAGTTTCATCCACTCCTGTACGTGGCCTCTTGCCTTCAAAAGATTTTATTGCTGTTGGAAGGAGAAACTGCTTAACAAGCAATAAGTTACTATCATTTTGATTGCAAAAGGGAAAAGCAATGGAACCAGGACTGTCTGAACTTTTTCCCCACTCATTCATTAATTTGAATTCATTAATTCAAAGACATAGTTGAGGACATCATGTTAGGCATACCTGTGGATGTGAGGCCAGGTGGCATTTTAAAAGCAGAGAAAAAAAGAAGTAACTGTAAGCACATATATGATCAGGGCAATAAAGACAGTGGGAGCTTAGTGAAGGAAGAGATGATTTGTGAATGGGAAGGGGGAAAATAAGGAAAGGCATGATGAAGGAGGTAACTTTTGAGCTGGATCTTGAGGCTATATTTAGAGAAGCAGAAATGGGACTGATACAGAGATGGCATAGGGAAGATCGGGGCAGACTGTAAGCTGCTTACACAACAGCCCCTGACCAGGCTCTCAAGTTACTTCTGCTCTAGTGGGAAGACGAGAGATGAACACAGTTATAAGCCAAGACAGACAGTGATAATGTGCCCACAGCCACTTAGATCTCTGGTTCTAGGGCAAACTCTCTTAGCCAGAGGCAAAGTCTGAGCTGAATTTCCTAGTTATTGGTTCAAATCACACCTCATATTGAAATAAGGAAAATGCATGCTCTCTGGAGCAATCCTCTGTTGTTATATTAATACGATACATTTGTTTTTCCTTTGGAGAACAATCCTTTAGGGAAAATTCTAAGGAGCCATAGCATACCGTTCTCTTATCGCCTCATGTTATGATTGGCTGGGGTCAAGGGCCTTAGAGCAGAGATTCCTTCAAATGGATGTATTCCAACACCGTATCTCTGTTGCCCAAAGCTCTGAGTTTTAAGTTTTGCAACCGTTTCCAGCCCACAGCTCAGCCCTCTCTCCCTTCAAGACCTGAGAAACTTCCTTCCCACCCCTTCTCACAACCATCAACAAAAGGCTCAAACCTGACTACTTGCCAGGCATGCGTAGTTACCCTTTTCCTGATCGCCTCAAAAATGTCGAGTTAAAATCTCTGAGCTTAGCTATTTATGAGATATACAGCAACCGTGAATAGAGGAAGATTGTATTTTTAAACTTGAAGAGAAACACTGAGGCCTCAGGCACTTCCCCACCCCGCCCTTCCACCCTCTCACCAGTCCCCACGGAGACACAATCCTCTCATTTTTCCAGCACTTTTTGTCTCCATCTTCCAGAGGTCAGCTGGGGTGGGAGGGAGATAAACATCTTAAATCCAGCAGAACATGACATTCCATCCTTTCCTCCATTGCGCAAGCATCCTGTCAGGACCTAGGGAAGCAGAGGCTGCCAGCTTGTAAATGTATTTTCAAGGCAGCACACTGTTTGCACTCTTATCCTGCCCTTGCGACAGAGAGGAAATGTTTATTTTCAATGTAGCCTTTGACCGCTTCTCAAAAAGAAGCCATTTCCAATTCCACAGTGGCTTTAAAACAAAGCACCAAGGGTGGTGCCTGTGGCTCAGTGAGTAGGGCGCTGGCCCCATATTCCAAGGGTGACAGGTTCAAACCCGCCCTGGCCAAACTGCAACAAAAAATAGCCAGGCATTGTGGCGGGCACCTGTATTCCCAGCTATTTGGGAGGCTGAGGCAAGAGACTCGCCTAAGCCCAGGAGTTGGAGGTTGCTGTGAGCTGTGACACCTGCGCACTCTACCGAGGGCAACAAAGTGAGACCCTGTCTCAAAAAAAAAAAAGTACCAAGATTTAACACATGTTCTTTTTTTTTTCTTTTTTTTTTGGAGACAGATCCTCAAGCTGTCACCCTGGTTAGAGTGCTGTGGCATTACAGCTCATAGCAACCTCCAATTCCTGGGCTCAAGCGAGTCTCCTGCCTATGCCTCCCAAGTAGCTGAGACTACAGGCGCCCATCACAACGCCCGGCCATTTTTTGGTTGCAGCCGTCATTGTTGTTTGGCAGGCCCGGGCTGGATTCGAACCTGCGAGCTCAGGTGTACGTGGCTGGCACCTTAGCCTGTTGAGCCACAGGCGCCGAGCCAGGATTTAACACATGTTCTAAGGCTTCTGGCTTCCTATGTTTCTTTGGTGAGGGCTCCATACCACTAAGTGAGGAGTCAAGGAACTCTTCAAGCAAAGCAGTGGTTCCCAAAATGTGGTTCCTGCACCAGCAGCATCAGCGTCACCCAGAACTTGATAGAAATGCAGATACTGAGGCCCCCCTAAGACATACTCAGTCAGAAATCCTGGGGTTGGAGGCCAGGAATGTGTGGTCTAAGGAGCTTTCCGGGTGATTCTGATTCTGCCAAAGATGGGACACCTTTCAATACAGGGTTCTGTTGCTGATGAAGAGTTAGCTAATCTTCATATAGCAATTAAATAGGTTAGAAGTCACAGCCTCCTTTAGACCATTTTGCTGTGTGTGTTTATGTTTTAATTTCAGATTAATATGAGGATACATATGAGTAAGTTACATTGTTTGCATCTATTAGGTAAAGTACAAGTTGTAGTTGAGCCCTTCATCCAGGAGATGTGCCATGTACCCCCACATTGTACCTATCGGTGAACGCTTATCAAACCCCCTCCTCCCTCTCCCCTTCCCACTCCCCACTTGTTGAATTTAAATGTGTTTTTCTCTCACGCAGGCATGTTGTTGTTCAGCTACTAGTTTCATCTTAGTATTGAGTACTTGGGATACTTGCTTTTCCATTCTTATGATATTTTACTTACTGTTCAGGTAAATACAAAAGATGTGATGTCTCCATCTTTTTCATGGCTGAATAGTATTCCGTGGTACACATATACCATAGTTTATTTATCCGCTCGTGAATTGATGGGCACTTGAGTTGTTGCCACACCTTGGAGATTATGAATTGAGCTGCTATTAACATTCTAGTGCAAATGTCATACTAGTTCCTTACCACCCAACTTCTTTGTCTCAACTTCCACATCTTTCAAAGTAGGGATAACAGTACCTGCCATCAGGGACGTAATCACAACTAAATTATTAAAACACGTAAAGCATTTTTCAGAGGATCTAGCCCACAGGAAGTACTCAATAATGTTAACTACCATTACCATCAAATATATAAGTTTCCATACCTTAAATTGTTTTAAGGCACTAAAACTGATTATTTGAAAGCTTAGTGTCGAAAAACTGCTAAACGGATAAATGCACTTCGACCTAGGGAATTTTTTTAAATTAAAAGTAACCGGGGTTTTGAAAAATGCAGTGAAAAAATGGCCTTCCTAATTTCTGAAAATCTGCGCAAACCACATGCTCCACCCAGGCACAAACCAGTTTCAAGCAATTACCTCTCTAGCTGGAATTCTAAGGGTCCAGAAGCCTTCAAGGGAGAGAGAGTCCTCACGACTGGCCCGGGGAACTCAGGATCTGACATTGCTGTTGAGTTCAGTCATCTGACTACACGGGAACATTCTGTAAAAGGTTCTGGAAAGCAAACCTAGGGTAGAACTGTGCCACTAAGTCAACAGCCCAGGCACTGAGAGTCCTATCTGCTATGTCATACCATAGGACATCCACCATTGTATAAATCCTTTAAATCAAGGAGGACGTGGGACATTCTCCATGTGAAGTGAGGTTATATGCCCCTGCTAGTAAAGAAGTATTATACAATCTATTGAAACCAGAAATAAGTATATGAGTGTGTTTATGCATAAGTATGTGTGTTTGTGTGTGTGTGTGTGTGTTGTTTGTTTTAATTCTACATTCTGATAACCTCCAGAAGACTAGTCTCTAGCCAGGTTCTATATTTATTTATTTAATAGTGTTTCTGGGGTGGCACCTGTAGCTCAGTGGGTAGGGTGCCAGCCACATACACTGAGGCTGGTGGGATGGAACCCAACCTGGGCCAACTAAAACAACAATGACAACTGCAACAAAAAAATGGCCAGGTGCTGTGGTGGCCGCCTATAGTTCCAGCTACTTGGGAGGCTGAGGCAAGAGAATCGCTTGAGCCCAAGAGTTTGAGGTTGCTGTGAGCTGTGATGCATCGGCACTCTACCCAGGGCAACAGCTTGTGAGACTCTGTCTAAAAAGAAAAAAAAATAGTGTTTCTTATCACCCGCATGCAAAAAGTACTGTTTACCATTCTTAAGGTCTGCTCTAGTTAGAAGATGCACACAATTTCGTTTTTACTAACGTTGAACAGCAGGTGCTTAATACATATTGGGGCATTTATGGTGTATTAGAACAACTACATTAAACTAAAAATAAATATAGACATAAGTTAGGCTAGGTCCTGACTGCAAGGAACTGTCAGTGGGGCAAAGTGGGGTGATAGGTCCACAGACCATCAGAAAAGGAGGCAAGAGCCTTCCAGTGGAATGAGATGTGGCAGTAGAGACCCCGTGAAAAGGGACCTAACTTACCTTCAAGAAGCCTTCAGGAGAACTCCAGGCTGAGCCATACATGACCAATAGTTCCTGAAGAAACTTGACCTCTTTATAAGGAAACAGGTACTCAATAAATAAAGTCTTAAGTAGATGTAAACAAAACGTAAAGTTTTTTTAAATGAAAATTCCTTTGCATTATCACAAATTTTAAAGTCCATTTTACAAAGACGGTAAAGCTCAGTCAGGCAGGCTCGTCTTGGGACTGAGGCAGCTGCTGAGGTTTGGGATGTCCGGCAGAAGCCCAGGGGTACCCATGTAGGGAGAAATACAAAAACATACCAGACCGTGTATTATTAGACTCTCCTCAGCCTAATTTCTCCTAGAGATTTAGCCGCCCTTTCCCCACCCAGACTACTGACAGCACCAGCCACCTCCTGGGGGACCACTGGGCCGGCTGGTCCCTCCCAGACCTGCCATCATAGTCTGCGAGTGTGGCACGATTAGAGCTGTTCCAGTTGAATGGAGCCCTCTTGCTCCAAGAAGCTTGCTTCTAATTCTTTCAACAACCCTGCACCAGCCCTCAGGGGTGGGGAGAGGGTCATCTGCCTCTGCTAGTTTCAATTATAGAAGATTCATCTAGACCCACCCCTGGAAAATATTTTTACCAGGATATTGAGGGATATGTATATAGAAGGGCCCAGAGAATTGTGTCATGTTTTCTCTCTTCTTACAGAGTGACAGTGAAATCTGTGTCGCCTTCCCTCCCACCCCCTGTCAGATCATTACCCCACCCCCTGTCAGATCATTATCAGAACCAGAAATGGTTCCTGGATGGTGAGTGAGTTTGGGGTGATGGCCATCCTGGGGAGAGGGTGTATGTTACCTGCTTTTCATCCTTTCTCTGAATATCCTTCCTTCATTTGCCCCTGACTGGTTATGTTTCAAAAAGATGAACACATAGTTTAAGCATGAGAACTATGGCCTGCTGCCTTTAAATGGGTACTACAAATAATATGTATTTCACCATTCAAAATGTGGGGTATTCTTTGATAATTCAAGTAAACCTTTTCTCCCTAGAACTTAACTTTAGTTGTCTCGCCCTAAATGAGGTTGGTGGGATTAAATTAGAGACCACACAGGTGATGGTATATACCCATGTCTAGGTGACAGTATATACCCATGTCTAGGTTGGAAACCTTATTGAAATTAGTCTTGTAGAGAAGGGTATAAGGGAATCCAGAATGGGGGTGGAGCAGATAGATCACCTCAACTTGCAGGATTCATTTACAGAATCTACATGAAACAGCAGAGAACTTTAAGAGCTGAACAAACCCAAAATTATTTTTTTGAAGTCTATCTTGTCATGATTATGGAACAATGCAGTTGTAACAATAATAACTTCCTTCTCAAGACTGTTGTGGTGATATTCAACATAATAAAATATAATAAAAAAAGAAAAATATATATCCAGTGTACT
>CAUYON010103532.1:0-21456 GCA_963573935.1 Arctocebus calabarensis
CACCTGTGTCCTCACACAGCCTGGTCCTCACACACCTGGTCCTCACACACCTGGCCCTCACACAACCTGATCCTCACACACCTGGTCCTCACACACCCTGGTCCTCACACAGCCTGGTCCTCACACACACCTGGTCCTCAAAGCCCCTGGTCCTCACACAGCTGGTCCTCACACACCTGTGTCCTCACACACCTGGTCCTCACACAGCCTGGTCCTCACACACACCTGGTCCTCACACACCTGTGTCCTCACACACCTGGTCCTCACACCCCCTGGTCCTCACACAGCTGGTCCTCACACACCTGTGTCCTCACATACCTGGCCCTCACACAGCCTGGTCCTCACACACCTGGTCCTCACACAGCTGTGTCCTCACATACCTGGTCCTCACACACCTGTGTCCTCACACAGCCTGGTCCTCACACACCTGGTCCTCACACACCTGGCCCTCACACAGCCTGGTCCTCACACACCTGGTCCTCACACACCCTGGTCCTCACACAGCTGGTCCTCACACACCTGTGTCCTCACATACCTGGTCCTCACACACCTGTTCCTCACACACCTGGCCCTCACACAGCCTGGTCCTCACACACCTGGTCCTCACACATTGTGTCCTCACATACCTGGTCCTCACACACCTGTGTCCTCACATACCTAGTCCTCACACACCTGTTCCTCACACACCTGGTCCTCACATACCCTGGTCCTCACACACCTGGTCCTCACACACCTGGTCCTCACATACCCTGGGTCTTCACATACCTTTGTCCTTGTATGTGGACCAGTTAGGCTCAAACAGAGAACCGAGACTCACAGAGTAAGCACATTAATCCATACCAAAGGTACACCATCAGAAAGGGGTGAGGACTCTTCCTGAACTCTCACTTACTCCTCTGGGAATGGTGTGCAACTAAACTTCAAGAGCAGCCTTGTTGGAAAAAGAAAGAGGGCAACCACAAAAGAAGTCACTTGCAAAGGGTATGGGGAGGAAGGGGGCGGGCGTTTGTGATCTTAAGTATATAATATAACCCAAACGCGAATGCCCTGCCAGCATTGGTCTAAACAAACCTACCACGTTCCTATGGCAAGTTGTAGAATCTATCCTAACCTTCCCGACTGTGGGGAACTGGTCTGCCCAGGTTTCACCCTGTGTATCCCTGAGACACCGCCCTGGAAGTCTCCCCTCCCCTCGTTGGCGCAGCTGCCTTGGCCGTCTCCTGCCTCCAGCCCCTGCTCGCGCCACCCCTAGTCCCTGACCACCCTTGGGGGCCGGTTTCTCCTGACCCCTTCCCTCCAGCTGGGCACAGACTCTTTCCTCAGTTCTCCACCATGACAGCAAGAGCCAGACTATTCACGTTTAACAAGATTATTACCTAAAGCTTAAGTGAAGGGTATTACAGCACAGCCCCGAAAGAACCAACCTCCCTGTTGGATGGAGGGGAAAATGAAACCCACCGGCAGCCTTCCTGGACGCCACCTGCCCACCTCAGGAAGACGCCAGCCTTCCTGTCCCCGTGCTGAGCTCTGGAGTCTACAGCCCATGTAGAACCTGTCCCCTGGCTCCCTGCAGAAAGCCCTGGCTTCCACTTCTTAAGACCCAGGGAAAGGAAACTATTATACCACTCTCCTCGGCCTCCTCAGGCCTCATTTCCTGTCTTAGGCGGTGTCTCCTTCCAGGGTGTTGACAGTGGGAGGTTCACTCCCTTCAGGACCACAAGGATGACCATCTAACATGCTGGCCTCTGGGTTCTGCAGTTCACCTCCACCAATGTTTTCCCCCACCCCACTTCAGCCATCGAAGCCTGAACCCACCTTAGCCCTTCCGTCACCAAGATCAGCGCCAGCTCTAAAATTCCCCTTTCTAAAATCCCAACTGGACCATGAAAAGACATGGTGGAACTTTACATGAAAGAAGCCGACTGGGAAAGCCTACATGCTGTATAATTCCAATGATATGACACCTTGGAAAAGGCAAAACTATGGAGATAGTAAAAGGATCAGCAGTTGCCTGGCACTGAACGGAGGAAGGGAGGAAAAGGTGGATCACAGAGTATTTTTAGGGCTGTGAAACAATTTTGTATGATACCATTAAGGTGGGTGCGTGTCATTCATTATGCATTTGTCAAGACCTACAGAATGTTCAACACCAAGGGTGAACCCTAATGTAAACTATGGACTGTGGGTGATAATGATATGCCAGTGTGGGCTATAAACTGTAACGGGTGTGTCAGTCTGGTGGGGGTGTCGGGGTAGCGGGAGGCATTGCCTGTGTAAGGACCGGGAGTGTACGGGAAATCTCTGTACTGCCTATTCAGTTTTGCTGTGGGTCTAAATAAAATTGCTCTAAAAAATTAAGTCTACTTTTTAAAAATTTCCAATTAATTTCCTGACCTTCCAGTTCCCTTGCTCTAGGACCCTCAGCTGTGATGCTGATGCTCTGATCACGTTGATACACACTTCAGTGCCCCTCTGACTTCAGTGCACTCCTGGTCCAGCGGAGATTGGAGCCCCATCCTGATAAACATTCCCTCACACATATTCTTCATCCCCTGCTCCTTTCTCTCCTGGCAAAACCCTCTTTCTTATAACCTTTTACCTATGCCAAATGGGTCTAGAGAAACTATATCTAGAGAAAAAAATCTGACCGCAGGCTGACCCGAGCGCTTTAAACTCCTGACCACATGACGAGAGTGCTGCCCACTCTCTGGGTACCTAGCTTGTGTTTTCTGATCCCCACCTCAAACTTGCCACACTTCCTGCCACTGCACCCTCCTCAACAGACAAGCTCACCTTGTACTACAAGGAGAAAACAAAAGCTTTCAGATAGGAATGTTCTCGTCTCCCCAAACCCAGAGTTGGGCTTGTGTCCCTCCCAACCTCCCCTGCCTCTGGCTGGTTAAGCATCCTTCCTCTAATCAAACATAAGATATTTGGCCTCAGCACCCTGTAGCACAATGGTTACGGCTTCAGCCACATACACCGAGGATAGTGGGTTCAAACCCAGCCCAGGCCTGCTAAACAATGACAACTGCAAAAAATAGCCGGGGGTTCTGCCATGTGCCTGTAGTCCGAGCTACTGGGGAGGCTGAGGCAAGAGAATCACTTAAGTCCAAGAGTTGGAGGTTGCTGTGAGCTGTGACGCCACAGCACTCTACCAAGGGTGACATAGTGAGACTCTGTCTCAAAAAAAAAAAAAAAAAAAGATAAGATTTTTGTCTCAACATCTAGACTGAGGACTCCTCACTCCTCATGAACGTGGCTCTTGCAGAAACCCCCATACGTCCCGCATCCTTCAAGCTCTAGCTTTATTAGGCCATTCGCATCACTTTACAAACAGGCTCATCTTTCAAAAGAAACAGACACGTGGAAAGATGTTCGGCATCATTAGCCATCAGAGAAATGTTAATCAAAACCAGAAATGAGATGCCATTTCACATCTATCAGTCTGGCTAGAATAAAAAAGACAGACAACAGCAAGCAGTAGGGAGGATGTGGAGAAACGGGAGCCCTCCTCCACTGCTGGCGGGAATGTGAACTGACACAGCTGCTTTGGAAACAGTCCGGCAGTTCCTCGGAAAAGTTAAACACAGCGTTACCGTATGACCCAGCAATTCCACTCCTGGGTATCCACCCACAAGAAATGAAAGCAAATGTCCACACAGAAACCTGTATGTGGATGTTCAGTATTATTCCTAATAACAAAAAGTTCATCGTCTGATGAATGGACAAATAATATAATACTCGTGTGTGGTTATTCATGCAATACATATTATTTGTCAGGAAAAGACATGAACTACTGATACGTGCTGTAACATGGATGAACCTTGAAAATTATGGTAAGTGGCCAGATGCAGTGGTGTGCACTGGTAGTCCCAGCTGCTTGGGAGACTGAGCTGGGAGGGTCACTTGAGGCCGGCTGGAGGCTGTAATGCACTAGGATTGTGTGCCATGAACAGGCACTGCACTACAGCTTGGGCACATAGCAAGACTCTGTCTCTGTTAAAAAGAAATAAAAATAAAGAAAAACAGTTATGTTATATGAAAGAAACCAGACACAAAAGACCACATTACATGATTCTCTTTATGTGAAATGTCCAGAAAATCTGTAGACAGAAAGTAGATTAGTGGTTGCGTAGGGATGAAACTAGAGTTTCTTTGGGGCGTGATTAAAATGTGCTAACATTGATTGTGGTAATGGTCACAGATGTGTATAATAATCTCCTTCGAACTCCATTCTCCTCCATCTACTGCCCCATTCTTTTCTCCTTCATAGCAAAACTTTTTGGAGGAGGTGTTTTTATAACTCTTCTTTTTACAATGCTATCTCCACCTTTTTTTTTTTTTTTTAGGAATTCATAGGGGTTTTTTTGTTATTGTTGGGGATTCATCGAGGGCACAAGAAATACTTTTTTTTTTTTTACCTACATTCACCATTTATCATCACCTCCATCATCATCACCATCATTATTTATTATTACTATTGTTATAAAATTATTATGTATTTGGAGACCACAGATGCAAAGAGTTGAATTGTTCACACTCGTCAACTTATGACTGTCATCTTCAGGACCTCTTGGTCTGTCATCTTCATGGTACCTCTTGTTTTATTTTATTTTCTTCCCTTTATTCCCATTGCCTTCCATCTTTTCCCTCTCCACTACATAGACATTCACTCAAACATTCTCTGCCTAAGTCCTAGAATATGTATTATTTTTGAAAAAAAAATGGTATTGTGTTTGTGTAATCTAATGTACACAAGTAGTACAGTGCTATGCCAACCTCAGAGACAGTGAGTGTGATGGTCAAAGTGGAGGCTGGAATCTCAGCTCTTCCATTTATTCATTGAGTAACTTTAAGCAAGTTACTAAATGATTGGTGTTTCTGTTTCATGGTTATAAAATGAAAAGTCATGCAACAAGAGCCTTCTGAGGGCCAGGCACATAGACCAGATAATTTATTTATTTATTTATTTATTTTTTTGAGACAGAGTCTCACTTTGTTGCCCTCAGTAGAGTGCTGTGGCATCACAGCTCACAGCGACCTCAAAGTATTGGGCTTAAATGATTCTCTGGGCCTCAGACTCCTGGGTAGCTGGGACTACAAGCACCTACCATGATGCCTGGCTATTTTTAGAAATGAGGTCTCACTCTGGCTCAAGCTGCTCTCAAACTTGTGAGCTCAGGCAATCCACCTTCCTTTGTCTCCCAGAGTGCTAGGATTAGAGGCCTGAGCCACTGTGCATGGCCCAGATAATTTATAAATTACAGAAATTTATGTCGAATAGTTCTGGAGGCTGGGAGGCCCAAGATCAAAGTGCCAACGGATCCAGTGTCTGGTGAAGGCTCATTCTCTGCTTCATAGATGGTACCTCTTGCTGTATTGTCACATGGCAGAAAGGAAGAAGGTCTGAACTTACTTCCTCAAGCCATTTTATAAGGGCGCTAATCCCATTCATGAAGGCACCACCCTCAGGAACTTATCACCTCCTTAGTACCCAATCTCTTAATACTAAGATACACTGAGGATTAAGTTTCAACATGAATTTTGGAAGGATATAAACATTAAAACTATAGCAAATGTCAGTGAACAAAAATCATTTGTTTTTCCATATTTCATCAATAGATTAGAAAATGAATTTTAAAAGGATATCAGTTAACTAACATCAAAATATACGATCCATACACAGAAAAGTAGAACATCTTTTTGAGAGAAATCAAAAAAATAAGTAAGCATAGCATGGAGTATGGTATATAATTTCTATAGATAGGAAGACTTGACAAAGAAGAAAATGTATATTTTCCTCAATTGAAATTCAATTCAATTCCCATAAAAATTCTATGCATATGTTGGAGATTTTTTGGTGTAACTTAACAAACACATTTTAAAATTTATGTAAGAACGCAAAGGCCTAAGGATAACCTAGAATCTCTTGAAAAAGGACAAAGTAGAAGGACTACAATGAAGAATAGACTGGTAGATCAATGGAATAGAAAAGAAAGCCCATACACAGACTTATGTAGAAATATACATGTGAGCACTTCATATGCTAGAGTTGAAAACTCCAGTTAAATCAACTCTGCATCTAAGTGTGAAATATAAACAATAAATCTTCCAGAAATTAATGAAAGATAATATCTTCATGACCTTAAAGTAGTAAAATATTTTTTAAATAGTACACCAAAAAAACTATCCACAAAAGAAAAGATGGATAAATTAGACTGCACAAAATTAAGAATTTCTATTCATTAAAAGACACCATTAAAAGAGCAAAAGAGACAAGACACATGGAAGAAAAGATCTCTTTAATACAAGTGATTCTCAAAGGGCACAAATTCAGAATTTAAATGCCTTCAAGTCAATAAGAAAAAGGCAGAAGAAAAAGATGCAAAAGAATAAGCGCATTCTCCAAAAAGAAGCCCCAAATGGCTAAAAACACGTGAAAAAGATGTTTGTCTGAGACTAGATGGATTCTTCTGTTTGCTACTCCATATACATCAAATGTTCCTTGCCCATGTGGAGTTTCTCAAGAGTTCAGAGAAAGAAGAGTGAGGTCAAGGTATGTACCATCTGGTTCCCTTTCTGAGAGCAGTTGCCCTGGACTAGCTCTGTTTTGAAGGTCAATGCTCTTTGGAGAATGTGGCCTACTCTGTGGGATTCTATCTCTATCTTCTTGACCTGAGCTTGAAGAAAGATTCACTGCAGCTAGTGTTGAGTTTCTGCATTATCTCCAGTTTTTCTCAACACCAGCTCACACACCTGTTATTAAATGAACCTTCACACACACACACACACACACACACACACATACACACACACACGCTCCTCCTAAATTGAATCTATCAATTTCCCTTCTTATTCCTACCAGGGTCTGACTAATACATTGCTTAATCTCATTAATGAAAAGTGAAATGCAGTGCAAACAATGTAACCTAATCATCTTTACCTTCATATTAATCTAAAATTTAAAATATTAAAAAATTTTAAAGATTTTTTTTTCTTTTTTTGCTCTTTTTGGCCGGGGCCAGGTTTGAACCCGCCACCTCCGGTATATTGGGCCAGGCCCTACCCCTTTGAGCCACAGGTGCCGCCCTAAAAATTTTTTTTAAATAATGAAAAGTGAAATGCAAATTAAAACCGCAACAAAGTATTACTTAATACTTACCAGAATGGCTAAAGTAAAAAAGACAGATAAAACTGAGTGTTGGCAAGGGTATGGAAAACAGGGACATTCTTACACTGCTGGCAAAGTATAAATTGGCATAACTACTTTGGAAAACAGATTGGCTTTATCTAGAAATTTGAACACAAGCCCAGGAATCTCACTTCTACCTTCATATAGAGCATGGTTCTCAAACTTTAGCCTGCCATTTGCATACCCAGAGAGCTAGTTAAAACACAGATTGCTGGGATACCTCATCCCATCTGGGCAGTGGGGATTTTGCATTTCTAATAAGATGATCTGATGCTGGGACTAATTTGAGAACTGAGGCCCTAGAAATTTTCTTGTGCATGTGTATCAGGAGAAAGCTCACAACACCACGGTCCTAACAACCTTTAAGAAGTGGAAATAGGGCCGGGCCTGGTGGCTCTCACCTATAATCCTAACACTCTGGGAGGCTGCATTGGGTGGATTGCCTGAGCTCAAGAGTTCCAGACCAGCCTGAGCCAGACCGAGACCCTGTCTCTAAAAATAGCCAGGCATTGGGGCAAGCACCTGTAGTTCCAGCCACTCAGGAGGCTGAGGGGCAAGAGAATCGCTTGAGTCCGAGAGTTTGAGGTTGCTGTGAGCTGTGACACCACGGCATTCTACCCAGGGTGACAAAGTAAGATTCTGTCTCAGAAAAAAAAATAAAGTAGAAATAATTCTAGGGTCCATCAACTATAAATTGAACGAATAAATGATGGTATATGGAATACCATTTCAGCACAACAAATAACAGCAGGGATGAATCATGAGACAAAACCAAGAAAATGGTTTTCAGGGATACGTAGGTAGTTACTAAAATGATTAAGCCACACAAGGGATCAATAATCTCAAAGGTATCATAGTGGTTCGCTCTGTAGGAAAGGGAGAGGAAATGATTGAAAGATATAAGGGTACTTGATATTAGCATCCATGTTCTATTCTGACTGGTGATTGAGCATGGAGATGTTTGTTCTATAGTTATTCTTTGAAGTGAATATATCTATCCTTGGACCAGGGTCTGAGGAACATTGCCCTAGAGCCTCCAAATGAATCCATCAAAAACTAAAAATTCCACACCCGTCCTTTCCCCACATCTGGTTCACTCATTTCTAGAAAGTGAATGGGACATAAATAGTCTGAGCTGTGCCTCCATCCTGGAGGGAAGGCTCGCTGGCCTGGCCTCCCTCCCACTCTCCTCCGAGCACCTGCTGGGGGGTGAAGAAGCATGCACACCTCCATACCCACAAGTCAACAGATAAATGGTGCACGCAGCCTAAATCCACAGTTAGGGAAGAAACATTTTTCTACCAAAAACACAATAGTAGAAATGCAATTTTTCTCGCGCACACAAAATGAAACATATTTTTCATTATTATGCACATAGTTTAGCTCCCAAGAGCCAGGCTCTCAAACCTGTCATTTTGGAAAGGGGTCATTGTTTTATATTTGCATAACCAAAGTGGTTTTTTTCCGGAACAATGAAACAGTCTGCCACCAAGTTAACCCAAGGCAGAAAACTCCTTCCAGCCTTCTGATGAACGAGTATGTTCCTTCTGCACAAAAGCTTCTGAGTTTTCCTTTCTTCTTCTCCTCTCCCTCCCCTTTCTTCCTTTAAATAAGCAGTGACTTCCTTCTTCATTCCAGCATCACAGCCATTTGTGGAGACTCTTGCTCTGTTAGAAAGTTCTTTCTTTGTTGAAGTATTTATCCTGGAGAGCTTTCAGCTGGTTGGTTTTGTTTCTGCCCCTGGGGACGATTATAAATCTAATCCCTCTTCAACATGACAGCCTTTCAAATACTGTAGGTTAAGACAGTTACCGCATCTTTCGCAGTTTATTTTCTCTCTCAGTCCGTAGCTTCTCCCATAGGGCAGCTGCCACCCCCTTCTCCAGGCTGGTCGGTGTGTTCTTAGGCTCTGATTCATTCTCCCCAACATGAAAAGGGGAGCCCGGACCTAAAGGCAAGTTGCAGTTGTGGAGGAGAGAAAAACTGTTTTCCCTCTACCTGTTTTAGGTTAAATTGGCGGGCCCTGCAAATTAATTGACAAAAAGACAGGTTAAAAAGAGAAAAATAAACAGAAGTTTGTTGACAGGCACATCACACACACAGATGGGAACACCCAGAGATGAGTAACTCAAAAGGGTGGTTTGAATCGGAGGATACATGGCATTCCAGCAAAGAGAAGGAACAAGATAATGGAAAAGGGGGCGGAGCCTGTGGCTCAGTGAGTAAGGCACTGGCCCCATATACCGAAGGTGGCGGGTTCAAATCCGGCCTGGCCAAACCGCTTCAAAAAAATAGCCAGGCGTTGTGGTGGGCGCCTGTAGTCCCAGCTACTTGGGAGATTGAGGCAAGAGAATCGCCTAAGCCCAGTAATTGGAGGTTGCTGTGAGCTGTGTGACCCCATGGCACTCTACCGAGGGCGATAAAGTGAGACTCTTGCCTCTCTCTCTAAAAAAAAAAGGATAATGGAAAAGGACTGAGCTTCTGGAGTGGCAAATTGTGTGCAGGCAAATTCTATGTGGAAACTAATGGTGGATAAGGGCTAGTTTTAGCAAGATTTGTGCCGATTCCTCAAGATAATAAGTGTCTAGAGTTGTCGCTGGTGATCAACTCTGTCTTTCCTGGTGCAGACACCTCTGCAAATTTATGTCGTGCTTTTAGGCGAACAAGGGAGAGCAGAGAGCTTTTCTTGGATCTGCTTCTCAATTGCTCGCTGATTAAAATGATCCTTATGCTGGTTGGGTGAGGCCAAGGTGGGTGGAGTCCTCAAGCTCAGGAGTTCCAGACCAGCCTCTGCACAAGAGTGAGACCCTGTCTCTACTAAACACAGAAAAATCGACCAGGCGTTGTGGCAGGCGCCTGTAGTCCAGCTACTCAGGAGGCTGAGGCAAGGGGATGGCTTAAGCCCAAGCATTTGAGGTTGCTGTGAGCTACAATGATGACATGGCACTCTACACATGGTGACAGAGTGAGACTCTGTCTAAAAAAAAAAGATGATTATGCCAAAGTGGCATTTTGGGGGTGATATATTCTGTCGCTCTTCACAGCCACACTGTTGCCAGTCTAGACCGCAGCAGGATTCTCAACCCTCACATTCAGGTAGCATACGCCTATTACTGCCCCAGGATGATAATGAACGTGGTATCTGAAGCAACTATTGACTGATGTCAAGTGTAGGTACGAGAGGAGAAAAGGGGGAGGGAATCAGTTTGTCTTTTAAAAAGCAAAAGCTGTTACAGCCATTTCTGTGGAGTGTTTATTATTAATGCCTAGTTGTCATGCAGCACAATAACAGCTAATGTCAAAACCTGAAGGGCTGCCAAACAAAGAGGGATTTGTCAGATTATATTTGCCAGGCGTTGCATTTGACAACAGCAGTTAACTCCAGATAAGTGGTCTCAGTCTTCCCAGCAGGTGCCCATTGTGTTAGTAACAGATAAACTCTGAAGGTTCAGTGATTCAGCACAATCAACGTTTCTTTCTTGTTCTTTCACAATCCAATGTGAGCTTCTTGTGTGGGTAGCTGGCTCCTGAGCAAGCATTCAGGGGCCCAGCCTCTTCTGTTATTGTTGACAGGCAGCCGCCGGGCTTGCCTGGGAGTGGGGTGGGGGCGGGGCATAGTCCACTTACCCATGGGGGTGAGGGCAGCGTCATGGTTACCCAAGGGAGGAATTTGGGGTGTCATTTCTGCTTATAGTCTCTTGGCTAGGACTCAAGCACAGACCGTCCTAGCCACAGGGAGAATGGGAAATGCAGTCTGTGCGTACCTAAGAAAAAGAATCTATTTTTTGCCTCATGACAGTCCAGTGGAGGAGTTCCCGCATGGGTGTGAAAAACATCATCATGTGGGTACCTGAAAGGGTGTCAGGACCTCCAGGGGTCTCTGGGCCACACTTTGAGGCTGCTGCCTAGAACACCAGAAGACCTTAGGGGGCTTCTTTCACAACAGTCCTGTATGACAGTGAAAGGAAATGCAGACTGGGCGCTGGCTCATGCCTGTAATCCCGCCTTCTGGGAGGCCGAGGCGGGCAGATTGCTCAAGCATTTGAGACCAGCCTGATCAAGAGTGAGACTATAGAAAAACTAGATGGGCATCCTGACAAGAGCTTCCAGTCCCAGCTACGTGGGAGGCTAAGGCAAGAGGATCGCTGGAGCCCAAGACTTTGAGATTGCTGTGAGCTACAATGATGCCATGCATGCTACCCAGGGTGACAGAGTGAGGCTGTCTCAAAAACAACAACAAAAGGACATGCATTATTTTTTGCCTTCCTAAACATTTAACATTCAGGATTTAAATGCCCATCTTAGTTTCTTTCTTCCCCAGGTCCAATTTCAGTCCTAAGGGACACAGACAACTGTCTCTCCTCCTCATCAGGAGGCTGCTACAGCCCCAGGGAAGAGGGGCCGATCTTCTCAGTCCTGGACCCATCTCAGTGCTGTGTCATATCTGTGGCTCATGTGCTCTTCCACCTGTTTCTTTCAGCTCAGAGGGCATGTGGCCACCACCCCCCAGATCTCGGCAGCTGTCCCCCTCAGCAATGAGACCTAGCAGGAAGTGCGCTGACACCTTAGACCAGCTTCCTGCTCAGATTTCCTGCTCAGCCCAAGAAGCCTGGCAGCCCGTCCCTCACTGTTCAATGGCCTCAGTAGTCACGAAGGCTTCCCCAACCCTCCTCGTGCCCACGTGGCACAGGCACATTAGTGCCGGCTCTGAGACCCCAGAGAAGCAGCTCTTAGGGGGCCAAGGCAGGAGCTGTCTTTCCAGCTCCTTCTGTGGGGGGATATAAATGGGGGCAGACCTACAGCCAGACACAGTTGGCGGGTGTTACATGACTCTCCCCCACCCACCCCCGGCCTCCCTGTCAAAGCTCTTTTTCTAGGTGTATGTCTGGGGTGGGGCGGGCAAATCCCTGCCTGCTTCTGTGTCCTTCCAAGTCCTTCCAGCCTCACTAGAGGTGGTACCTCTTGAACTCCAAGTCAGGTATCAGGCACCTTGTCTACTGGTTTAGTCCTTGTTTAACAACTTCCCCCGGGGCCAATGGCAGCCTCACACCTCACTGGTCAGGTGCCAGCGGTGGAGGAGAAACACAGAACACTCTGGTTAATGTCTCAGATCCTGTCTGCCAGGTCGTAACATGTGCAAATGGGTTAAGAGTTTTCTGGGCAATGAATTATACTTCAAGGCAATTTTGAGAGACAGGGGAACTTATTGTAAAGGCCTGCGGGTACTTGTGGCCTGGACCAGTTTGCTGGCGCCTGCGGGGCCAGTGGGCAGGGTATTTGGAGAGGACTACGGGAGAAGTGAGCAGTAACTGAAAATGCCCTATGGAGGGAGCCATTTTTATCTGGAAAATTCCTGTCTTCCCATCCTAGTTCCCACCCTCAGCTCCACATTTTACTAACGTGCAAACAAGTCTTCTCCCTGGTGCTATAGTACGGAATGAGAGGAGAGGCCTGCCTCCTTCTCGCCACCACTCTGTCCTCAGATAACCATAAGACCTGAAGCCCAAGCCCACCAGAAATGCCAGGGTGTGTTTGGTGAGGATATTCTGATTTCTGAACACTGACAGACACCTGCTCCAATACCTAAAATCTCGAGGGCAGGAGCTCGGATGCCTGGAAAGCCCCGAGGACTCCAGGGAGTGTGTAGATGAGCCTAGAGTAAGTCCTCTCCGAGTAAGCAGGCTGAAGATGCGTCTGCCCCCCCCCCCCCGCATATCTTAGGGGATGTTGTTATGCTGAGGACTAGAACCCTCACCCCTGCCCATGAGGGAGAGGACCCTGGCTCTGCCTTACCAGTCCCTAGGTCAGAGAGAAGCAGATCCCCTTGTGTGGAGCGGTGGGAGGGAGGACTCACAGCTGGGCGTGTGGCATCATTGCTGTGTGCTGCCACAAAAGGAACTCCAGAAGAGTAGGGCGGAAATTCTCCCATCACGCCACAGGCACTGGGGTTCCACACCCTTCGCAGGTGTGCCGCCACACACACATGAGTGTGTAAAATTTGGGATTGATACGATCGACGATGTATTGAGCAGAGAGTGGGATATGAAGTCCAAATTGCTGCAAAAAGAAGTAGTGGGCAAGGTGGTGGCACAGACATGTCTCCCTTTGACTAGAGTAATGGAGAATATTGCCTCCTGAGGATGTGTCCAACCAATGCAGGGAACAGCTGGACTCACATAGGGACCCAAGGGCAAAGGACATCAAAAAAACCAAGGGAATGATGATATAATTGAATTTCTTCATATGGACCAATAAAAATCCTAGCATTTAAAAGGATGCCAGAGGCCAGATGCAGTGGCTCATGCCTATAATGCTAGCACTCTGGAAGGCTAAGGCAGGAGAATACCTTGAGCTCAGGAGTTAGGGACCAGCCTAGTAAGAGCAAGACTCTGTCTCTACTAAAAATAGAAAAAACTAGCCAGGGCTCAGCGCCCTTAGCACAGTGGTTATGATGCCAGCCACATACACTGAAGTCGGTGGGTTCAAATCCGGCCCTTGACCGGAGAACTCCAACAACAAAAAAAGTAGCCCCGTGTTGTGGCAGGCGCCTATAGTCCTGCTACTTGGGATGCTGAGGCAAGAGAATCGCTTGAGCCCAAGAGTTTGAAGTTGCTGTGAGCTGTGATGCCATGGGATTCTACCGAGGGCAACATAGTGAGACTTTGTCTCAAAAAAGAAAAAGAAGAAAGGAAAGAAGAAAGAGAGAGAGAGAGAGAGAGAGAGAGAGAAAGGAAGGAAGGAAGGAAGGAAGGAAGGAAGGAAGGAAGGAAGGAAGGAAGGAAGGAAGAAAGAAACTAGCCACGCATTGTGATGGGTGCCTGTAGTCCCAGCTACTTGGGAGGCTGAGGCAGGAGGATCACCTAAACCCAGGAGTTTGAGGTTGCTGTGGGCTAGGCTGATACGATGGCACTCTATCCAGGGCATGGAGTAAGACTGTCTCAAAAAATAACAAAATAAGAGAGACAGAGGCAACATGGAGAAGGGTTTGACTTGAGAGCACAACCACCACCACGAGGCTTCTCAATAAGCCCAAGAGTGAGATGATCCCAGAGGAGATACAGAAGCGGGAGGAAGAAGAATTTAACACTGGTTCACTCTCTGTGCTCACACAGTCAGTCAAGAACAGACCCAAGTGCTTATCAATTGCCACAATAACAAGAAACGCCTGGCTCATGTGTAGGCCAGCACTGAGGCATGGCGCTAGAGAGGGTGAAGGAGGTACAGACTGAGGTCCTCAAGAGAGGGAAGCGTAAGAAGTCCAGCCAGTCAACAAAGGCCGCTGCATCTCCAAGATGTTCCTGTGTGGGGACTCGGTCATTGTTGCCCTGTGGAACCCACTTATTGCTGAAAAATAAATCCTTCTTCCCCACTGACAACTTGCTCCCTCGTCCTGCGAAGGCCTGCTCTTTGTGATGGGAATAATGAAGCCCTGTGAGTTTCTTTTTTTCTAAAAATAAATAAATAAATAAATAAATCATACCATGCTGACTCAGGCTTGACAGATGTTAAAATATTGGAGTTAGGTTGGGTGGGTGGCTCACACCTGAAGTCCTAGCACTCTGGGAGGCCAAAGCAGGTGGGTTGCCTAAGCTTAAGAGCTCGAGACCAGCCTGAGCAAGAGCGAGACCCTGTCTCTATGAAAAATAGAAAAACTAGCCATGTGTTGTGGCAGGCACCTATAGTCCCAGCTACTTCAGAAGCTGAGGCAAGAGGGTCGCTTGAGACCAAGAGTTTGAGGTTGCAGTGAGCTACGATGCCACGCCACTCTACTGAGGCCAACAAAGTGAAACTCTGTCTCAAAATAATAATAATAATAATAAGTAAAATAAAATAAAATATTGGGGTAATGCAGAAATTATCATGGCTCTTGCACCAAAGGGGAGGCACTTATTGGCATGATTGAATAATTTGTAATATATATGGAATATTTCTTGTTTTTCAAAAATTGTCAATAGAGTAGTTAAAAAAACTGGAAGTAAATTAATCAAATGGTGGTAATTCCAGTTGTAAGAACATGAATGATAGTTCTTCTTGATAGTTTCTATTTTTTTAATTTTTTTGATATTTTCTACTTTTTTATTTTCTAAAGATAAAAGATGAAATACCAAAGCCTAAGAATGATAAAAGAAGCTCACACAAACTACTTGAAACTCCAGGGTTTCATAAATGTAATCCTGTTTAATCTTCCCCATGACTCTATAAGACCTAGTTATTTTTCTCATTTTCAGATGTGTAAACTGAGGCTGAAGCTATTGAATAAACTCCTCGAGGTCACACAGCTAGTAATGAATGAATCAGGACCCGAACACAGGTCTTTAGACTCCACGTTCCTTCATCCACTTGCCATTGCCTCTGCAAGAACAGAATCACTTTCTAACAGCTAAAGAACAGGATACATTTGAAGGAAATCCACAGAGTCTCTTCTGCTATTGCCCAGGATGGTGATAGAGCCACAAACTCCTGTGGCTGACCAGGAAAAGGGCCCAGGTAATACCAGACTCAGAAACAGGTGACTCAGGACGCAAGATCCTTATGGAATAATGACCAGGGGTTACCTATGAACTCAAAGAAACCTCAGGCTGGAGCTCAGTAATAGGTCCCTATTTTTTTTAAATCTCCTCTGCATAATACCTGTAATGCATAGGTCTACATGCAATCTGGATTTGTCACCTATGTAGGAAAGGCTTTCAGGGTCTTTATTCCAGTTATTATTGCTGAATTGCAAATTTGTCCCAAGCTTGAAATTACCATATTATTTTAATCATGATTCTGTGGGTCAAAAATTCAGGAAGGGTATGGCAAGGCAGTTCTCACGTGGAGTCTGTCTTATGTTTATAGTCAGATGTTAATTGGAGCTGCAGTCATCTGAAGGCTTGACAGGGCTGGATGTCCAAAAGGTCTCATTCCATGATTGGCAGTTGATGCTGACTGAATGGGCTGTCAGCCAGTGAACTCACGCGTGACTCTCCACTATAGCCAACTCAGGGGAGTTGGACTTTATCCCTGGCATTTAGCTTCCTTTAGGACAAGCATCTCAAAAGAACCAGTCAGTAAACAGCAAGACCTTTTTTGATCTAGCCTAAGAAGTCATAGTACATGTCCATTGCATCCTATTGGTTACAAATGAATCATTAGGGGCAGTCTAAATTCAAGAGGAAGAGAAATAGTCTCCAGCTCTTGATAGGAAGTGCCAGGTCACATTGTAAAAGTCCATGTGAGATGAAAAATAGTGTTTCAGCCGTCTCTAGAAGACAAAATTTGCCTCAGTCATTTAATCCAATGTGTCCCAACCTTTGTCACCTTTGTCAGCACAAACTGAAAGCATTAATGTGTATATGGCTCATGACACATCAATTGGAAAGCTCTGACAGGCTTTCTATGATTAAGAAAGCTTCCTTCCCTTACTTTACAGCTAGTGTGCATTCAAGGGCAAGATTTCTCACATGTTTCTGGGTAATTCTTGAGCTAGCAGAGAAGAACATTCCCAGCTGTGCCTCCTTTATACTATAGATATCTCTACTATCAGAATTTTTTTTTTGTCCAAAAGCTTTGAGATACTTTTTCATCTTATCTCCTCTAAACATCAAAGGAGAGAAAACATGCATTCCTTATGCATTGGATCTGTTAAAAATGTATGCTACCAATCAAAAAGAATAATAACGTCATTAGACTGAACACTTGAAATATGTTAAAATTCATGAGTTCAAAATGATTCCAAAACAACAATGACAATAATAGAAATCAACACAGCAATCCTATGGAGTTTTCCAGGGCACTAAATCATTCAGAAAACTGGAACATAAAGAGAAAGGATGAAACATTTATCCTTCCTTTTCCATATGAACTACACTTCACAGTATGCCAGTTATCAATGCACTAAGCCCACCCTTCATCGCTCTGCTTTGCCATTCTGGAGCAGTGCCCTGTAAACAAGTCTCCGATTGTCCGCTGGTATAATGGCAAGCATTTGTCAGTAGAGGGCGCTGGAGGGACATTGCAGGAGGATTTCTCTTTCTGGGTCCAGGCAGCTTTTCTTTCAGCTTCTTCAGGGCACAATAGCCAACAGAATGGAGGACACATCACCTCTGTGGGCAGCTTTCTACCAAGCTTTGTCACCCATCCGCTCCCAGCAGGCAGTTTCTTCCTTGCCAGCCTCACCTTAAGTATTTCAGTGAAATGTTTGCACTATCCAGGGAGTGGAAGACTTTCTTTGAGTTTGTCTCTTCCTTGAATCTTCTGATTCCACTCTAGAAGTAGGGGCTGCTCCATATACCTGCTATTCCTATATTCTTTAGAGGTTCTCAATCCCTAGTTGATAATTTCTTCTACTAAAATTTTCCTATTCTAATCACTGTGTTGTTTTTGTCTCCTGTCTGGACCCTGACTGATTCACACAGTAACCAACTAGTTAATGAGGGAAAGTTTTTCTGTATACAAGAAGACCAGCTAATAAATGTGCAAGGGATGAGGGAATTAGAATATCTTACAGTTAGGGAAAAAAATACACACACACACACACACACATATATATATACATCCGCAGATGCAGTGACTCGCATCTGTAATCCTAGCACTTTGGGAGGCTGAGATGGATGGATTGCTTGAGGTCAGGAGTTTGAGATCAGCCTGAGGAAGAGTGAGACCCCATCTCTGTTAAAATAGAAAAAATTATCAGGGTGTTATGGCAGGTTACTGTAGTCCCAGCTACTTGGGAAGCTAAGGCATGAGGATCACTTCAGGCCAGGAGTTTGAGGTTTCTGTGAGCTAGGGTGATGCCAGGGCACTGAACTCCAGGGTGCTAGAGTGAGACTCTGTCTCCAAAACAAATAAAAAAGAAGTCCTTTTCTTATAGAGATATATACTTAAGGAGCTTTCTTTGTTTTGTTTTGTTTTGAGGCAGGGTCTCACTCTGTCACTCCGGCTGGAGTGCAGTGGCATCATCATAGCCCACTGCAACCTCAAACCTGGACTCAAGTGATCCTCCTACCACAGTCTCTAGATTCTACTGAGTCACTGGGATTACATGCATGCACCACCACACCCAGCTAATTTTTCTGTTTTTTTGTAGAGATGGGATGTTGCTCTTTCTCAGGCTGGTCTTGAACACCTGTCCTCAAAAGATCCTCTTTCCTTGGCCTCTTAGAGTGCTAGAATTACAGGGATAAGGACCTATAGTAATATCCAGCCTATTTAGGTATTTTTGAACAAGTGATATAAAGTCTGGGATTGTTTTTTTAAAAAATGGGTCGGTGCCTGTAGCACAATGGTTATGGCACCAGCCGCATAACATTGAGAGTGACCAGTTCAAACCTGGCCCAGGCCAGTTAAACAACACTGACAACTGCAACAAAAAATAGCCAGGTGTTGTGGCGGGTGCCTATAGTCCCAGCTACTTGGGAGGCTGAGGCAAGAGAATTGCTTGAGCCTAAGAGTTAGAGGTTGCTGTGAGCTGTGATATCACAGCACTCTACTGAGGGAGACATAGTGAGACCCTGTCTCAAAATAAATGATGATGCTAATGATGATAATCCAGCAAGAGGTGAGGTGATGGAAACTGTCCATAAAGTGAAATTGGCCTTATGTTGATGAATGGTGAAGCGATTATTGTAAACATATTCCTTATATTTAAACACACTTTAATGTATGCTTGAAAATGTCACAATAAAAGTTTAATGAAATAAAATATATGCTACCATAGGTGGCATGTTATCTGCATCTTAATCATAACCAAATTAATATAGTAGATTGCAGTTTACAGCACTCTTTTCATGCACAGTTTAATATAATCCTAACCTCAGGCCTACAAGGTAGATTTTAATATCTTCATTTCACAGGGAACAATTTCAGAGTGATTGAGTCCATGGCTCAACATTGGGAAGCAAACATGGGATTCAGACCCACCTCTTTGATTTCTAAATTCCATGCTCCACCAGAAAGGGAGAAGAAAAGCAAGGCGTTGCTGGTTAAGTCACTTAACATCTGAGCCTTAGAAAAATAAGAATGCTTAGCTTTCTTAGTAGTTGGGAAACTCAGGTCTGATAATTTCTAGAAAAGTGCTTTGTAAATTGGAATGTCTTATAAGTTTAGATCAGCCCATGAAGACTAGTTTTTTAGAAAGGGACACTACAGAAATAGAAAATAGAGAGCTCTGTGGGGCTAGTTTGGGGCAGTGTGCAGTTTGCTCTTGACAACCCCCATGTCCTCTTTCTGCAGACCTCACATTCCACAATCCGCTCCTTGGGTCAATGTCAATATTAACTGATAATGCTGAAGATGTCTTTCTTGTGGCATATTTGAATGCCTGCCGTCGCCCCTGGTACGCTGCATTGTTACAAAGCTTGTGGGAGCGGAGGCTCCACAGCAGCTGTTTATAGCAGAAAGTTTTATGGCTTGTTTTCAGGCTGGTAAAATGAGTATGAAACAACATGGTGTTTTCTGCTGTTGTCCAGAATTCCCTATTAGATTATTTACACTAAGTCATTGGTACCCATGAATTTTCATCAAGCACCACTGCAAAACAAATGAGATGTTTTTGATTCTCCATGGGGAGAAAATGGAGTGGTACAGATAAAATGAATGACATTAAACAACTACTACAAAAACAAAAACAAAAACCTCTTTGGGGACTGGGTACAAACATCGACACAGCCACATCAGCATCCAGCAACCACTTCAAAACATCTTGCTCTGAAACACACATTCCATGATGGCAACGCAATTCTGCCACTGTACACTAAAATACTAGTGGCAGCACTTAACTATAACTATATATTTTGTTTGAAATATATAAGTTAAGACATCTCATGTGCAATTCTTTCTTTTATACCGATAATTTTAGCCATACATAATTTTGGAAGTCATTTAACCTCTCTGTGTCTCCGTTTTCTTAGCCTTAAGTTACAAATAAAAATATCTATCTCAGCTGGGCAAGATGGCTCATGCCTATTATCCTAGTACTCTGGGAGGTTGAGACAGGTGGATTGCCTGAGCCCAGGAGTTCAAGACCAGCCTAAGGAAGAGTGAGACCCCATCTCTACTAAAAATAGAAAAATTAGCCAAGCATTGTGGCAGATGCTTATATTCCCACCTACTTGGGAAGCTGAAGCAAGAGGATGGTTGGAGCCCAAGAGTTTGCAGTTGCTCTGAGCTATGACACTATGGCACTCTACTCAAGATGACAGAGTGAGACTGTGTCTCAAAAAATAATAATAATAGGCTTGGCACCTGTGGCTCAAGTGGCTAAGGCACCAGCCATATACACTGGAGCTGGAGGGTTCGAATCCAACCCGGGCCCACCAAACAACAGTGATGGCTGCAACCAAAAAATAGCCAGGCGTTGTGGCGGGCACCTGTAGTTCCAGCTACTTGGGAGGCAGAGGCAAGAGAATCGCTTGAGCCCAGGAGTTGGAGGTTGCTGTGAGCTGTGATGCCACGACACTCTACCCAGGGTGACAGCTTGAGGCTCTGTCTCAAAAAAAAGTAATAATGATAATAATAATAAAATATCTATCTCATAGGTGAAAAATTAAATAAGAACATAAGTTTAAATGTATGTTGTGCCTTGCTCGGTGCCTGACACAAAGCACATACTAAATGTCAGTATCTCTTTGAACGTAAGAGTTATACTTATTATATAAGGAGGCCACGAACTTTATGACCACCCTGTATTGTGCACTTAAGTCTATAATTGCCGTAGACGTTCAGATACTGCAGGACCAATGTGTGATTGCTGAGCCCCAGTGGTACTGCAAACAGAAGGCCCAAATTCTGGTGCCTGGAGATATGATAAAATCTTAATGCTGACTATAGGGGGTTTACTGCATTAGTTGTTCAATTTTTCCAAATGTTCCAAAGCCGTTATAATTAAGTGTTGAAATGCAATTAAAATTTGGTAGCCCCTACGAACTGCTGTGGACATGAGTAGACTTGTAGCATAGACTGAAGTCAACCGAGCACTAGATACACAAACCCATTACATGAGCACTAGGGAGAGAACCATGAAGGTGGTGGGGCTGGGGGAGATGGAGGGAGGGAGGGTGGTGGGCATGGTGCTGGAACTCCAGCTCCCAGGGAAACTTCGCTAGAGCAGCCAGGAAAGTTTGCCTCACTTGGAACATGTGTACGGGTCTTCTCCCTGCCAGGCACAGAGCTCATTTCCAGTTCTGGTTCCATCCTGCCTGGGGGGGGGGGGGGGGGGGGGGGGGGGAAATGGGCATTAAAAAAAAATAAAAGGCAACAAAAATGGAAAATTTGGTGAAAAT
>CAUYON010103534.1:0-23249 GCA_963573935.1 Arctocebus calabarensis
CTGAAACTGTGACCTCCATACTGCAACCATACATTCAGATGCTTTCCAACAAAAAGCAGACACAACAAAATCATTAAAAGCTTAGCTAACTTTAAAATTAATAGTTTTTATTTTTTGAAACCATTAACTACATAGTAGTTACAGTTTTACAAATTAATGTACATTGTTAACTATGGTATATCTAATTAAAGTTTCTTGAATTGGCCTTATTTGATTGTAGTTAAATTAATGTGGATTCCAACATGAAAAGGTTCCCCACACTTGCACTAATGGATACAGTTATTCATGCATAACTGTCATGTGAGTTGTATTTAGCTTATGCTAGCTTTGGGTCTTGTGAAGCATATATAACTCACATCTCTTGACCCATTGGACCTAATAAAACACTATGACCCCAAGGAAAAAAACATTTTTTCCTACTATGACAGCCAATGTGTTTAAGATTAAAATAAGTACTTTAATAACTATGTAAATAAAGCTTTATAAGAAAACTTAAGGTAACAGTATCATTTAGGTCAATAATCTTAGCAATTTGATACTGTTAATCTCAAGATGTATAATCAAATACCTTTACAAAATGTATTCCAGTGTAACATTTATGGCACCAAGTGAGTTGGATAATGGTCTTTTCCCACAACACTGAATTTATTTTCTACAGATCTACCTCTGGCTGTAATACTCAAAATATCTCAATCTCTCAGATGGAAAGAGAAGGAAACAAGGTTTAGTGCCTGTAGCTCAAGCAGCTAAGGTGCCAGCACATACACCAGAGCTGGCAGGTTTGAATCTAGCCTGGGCCTGCCAAACAACAATGAAAACTACAACCAAAACATAGCTGGGCGTTGTGGCGGGCACCTGTAGTCCCAGCTACTTGGGAGGCGGAGGCAAGAGAATCACTTAAAAACAGGAGTTTGAGGTTACTGTGAGCTATGATGCCATAGCACTCTACCCAGGGCAACAACTTGAGGCTCTGTCTCAAAAAAAAGACAAACAGGCTCGGTGCCTGTGGCTCAACGGGCTGAGGTGCCAGCCACGTACACCTGAGCTTGCGGGTTCGAATCCAGCCCAGGCCCGCCAAACAACAATGATAGCAACAACCAAAAAATGGCTGGGCATTGTGGTGGGTGCCTGTAGTCCCAGCTACTTGGGAGGTGGAGGCAGGAGACTCGCTTGAGCCCAGGAGTTGGAGGTTGCTGCGAGCTGTGATGCCACAGCACTCTATCCAGGGGGGTCAGCTTGAGGCTCTGCCTCAAAAAAAAAAAAAAAAAAAAAAAGACAAACAGAGAGAAGGAAACAAGTCCACATTTAATACAAGTTAAAATCAAAATTTCCACTTTAGTCACCAACACTTATTCACATGAGGAAGGAAATGAATATTAGAATTGATCAATTTTATATGATAGATTCAAAATGTAATTTTATCTCTCCTTATCTACTGCATCACAGGGTGGCTGCTGAAGTGTAGCCAGAAAAGATTAACCAGCCCTAGAGACAGTATCAAGGAAGGAAGGAGACAGTCAGTCAAAGCAAGGACAGAAATAACATGGGTATTACTCTAAGAAGGTACAAAGAATGAGAGAGTGAAATTAAAGGTAGACCTTCAAGTGTTAATAATAATAAAGCATCATGGTAGACAAATTCTTAGCAACATCATAAAATAAACAAACTGCAGTGAAACATAAACAAAGAAAAACTCCAGAGCTCATCTGTTCCATTCTGTTTGTAGTGCGTGGGGAGGTGGCAAAGGCCAGCTTTGTGAGGGAGAAAATGACTCAGGAGACACTAGGACTGCCCTGGAGGGCACATGGGTAGGGCCTATGAGTCTGTGATCCAAGCACAGGTCCCCACCTGTCCCCCTTGCCCACCTCCTGCATTACAACCACAGCAGGGGTTAGGCTCCTTCTAACCTCACAAAGGCTGTGAGATAACAGGAAGGGGTGATGTCAGCTTGTGCCCGAGAAGCCTGTTCACCTGCACGTGGTGCACCCCACTCAACAGTGAGGGCTGCCAACCAACACTGACCCAGGCCAAATGGCCTGTTGTTTTCAGGCAAGGACAAGACAACCCAGGGAGGATTCTCAGACGTCTCAAATAGATTCTTAGCCATCACTCTATTGTGCTCCAGGAAACCACTGCGTTAGTTAAAAACATTCGTTAACTGTCAGACTTTAACATATCAACACAGCACAGAGGAAGAAAGGCAATCTGAAGTTGTCGTTTATTGTGGAAGCAATGCTTTCTTCTAAAGTATTTACCTAAAAAGAGATAAGGATAAATCTACTGCCTTTTAACATACCATTCAGAAGCCAAACACTGCCTTCCACATGAGACTTCTACTAATAAAATTTTCATGCTACTTTAATTGTTGCAGGAAGACGAGGCCCAACAGAGAAAGAGTATTCAAAGACCATGTTTATAATAGGAAGGGCTTTATTCACCAGCCGGGAGCTTACAGAAGAATTCCAAATGGCTGCGCTCCTCCTCTGGCTTGATCTTTCCCTTTTTATGAAAAGTCAAAATGTTCCACCCACAGGTACTCTTCTCTTTTTTTTTTTTTTTTGAGACAGAGCCTCAAGCTGTCACCCTGGATAGAGTGCTGTGGCACTCCAAGTCCTGGGCTCAAGAGAGTCTCTTGCCTCTGCCTCCCAAGTAGCTGGGACTACAGGCACCCACCATAACGCCTGGCCATTTTTTGGTTGCAGCAATCATTGTTGTTTGGCAGGTCCGGGCTGGATTCGAACCCGCCAGCTCAGGTGTACGTGGCTGGCGCCTTAGCCCGTTGAGCCACAGGCGCCGAGACCAGGTACTCTTCTCATTGGCTAGTTTGAATCAAGCGGGAGATGCTATTCCAGCCCCTACAGAACTACAGTATTTCACAAAGTTAGGTTTACAAACTTAACTGAGTCACCATGGAGAGGACCCTGCAAGTGTATCCTTGTGTTCTCCTTGAGAAGACCTCACCCTTCTCGGGTATCTTCTCTCATAATGAGTTAAAAAGAAATTCATATATCCTAGATACAGATCTAATACAAGTAAATAGGCTTTCATAGCTTAAAAAGAACAGAAAATTAAATACCTAAAATTCTTTTCTCACCACATAATAGCTAACAATCTCATTTTCCTAAAGCATAGAATCCTACAGGATATGTAAGATTGCAATGGTCAGTCATGTTTCTGGATAATTATGACATACATAACATAATGTTTAATGAAGAAAGAATACTACACACACATGCATGTACATCCAAACGTACTATTGAAAGGTTAAGAAAGCCCACTCTAATGTTGTTACTGATGGTGACCTCAGTTAGGAGGATTGCAGGTGATTCTTTTCCTCTTTACTGTTCTCCTAGACTCGAAATGTTGTATAATATGGATTCTTAAGTCTGAAAAATTATGTTTTTAAAACCTATCTACTAGCTTGGCACCTGTAACCCAGCGGCTAGGGTGCCGGCCACATGTACTGGGGCTGGCAGGTTCAAACCCAGCCTGGACCTGCCAAACAACAACAACAACAACAACAACAACAAAATAGCCGGGTGTTGTGGTGGGCTCCTATAGTCCCAGCTACTTGGGAGGCTGAGGCAAAATAATTGCTTACGGCCAAGAGTTTGAGGTTGCTGTGAGCTGTGATGCCACAGCACTTGGTACTCTATTGAGGGCGACATAGTGAGACTCTGTCTCAACCCCCCCCCCCCAAACCAACCTATCTACCTATAACAAAAGAAACAAGATAAATGGGGCTGAATAAATAAAAAAGGTCAATTTCAAAAATTTTACAAATAATAAAAAAGAAAGCCCAGTGGAACCATCACCTGCTGTTGGTGTAGTTCTCACTAATCCCAGTGTGAAGTCACCAGATGCAGACTATAGCTGCCACTGAAAGGGCACCTTGGGGCTGATGCACAGGCACACTTGTGACACTGCTGTAATCCATTAAAAAGACACCTGGCATTGAAAGAAGGACCTCCCAGGTGTCCAGTGTACTCATAAACTGTCACAAAAGTAAGCAAAGATGACACAGCATAATCTTAGACTTTTTGCATAGCTAGATCAACAAACCTTGCACAGTGGCTCATGTCTCTAATCCCAGCACTCTGGGAGGCCAAGGCTGAGGTGGGAGGATCCCTTGAGCTCAGGAATTCAGACCAACCAGAATAAAAGGAAGACCCCATCTCTACTAAAACAGAAAAGCTAGCTGGGTGTGGTGGCAGGCACCTGTAGTCCCAACTACAGAGGCTGAGGTAGGAGGATTGCTTTAGCTCAGGAGTTCAAGGCTGCTGTGAGCTAAGTTGATGTCATAGTACTCTAGCCTGGGAAATAGAATGAGACTCTGTCTCAAAAAAAAAAAAATCTGTTTTAAAATAGATTGATAGGCTCAGCGCCTGTGGCTCAGCGAGCTAAGGCACCAGCCACGTACACCTAAGCTGGCGGGTTCGCATCCAGCCTGGGCCCACCAAACAACAATGATGGCTGCAACCAAAACCAAAAATGGCCGGGTGTTGTGGCGGGCGCCTGCAGTCCCAGCTACTTGGGAGGCGGAGGCAGGAGACTCACTTGAGTCCAGGAATTGGAGGTTGCTGTGAGCTGTAATGCCACGACACTCTACCCAGGGCGACAGTTTGAGGCTCTGTCTCAAAAAAATAAATAAACAAATAAATAAAAAATAAAATAGATTGATATAAAAAGTTGAGCTATTACCTTAGAAAAATGTACAAAATGCCCTAAATAGCATTTTTTAAAATGGTGAACATACTACTTCACCAATTGAAAAACCTAAAGAAAATCAACTTTATTTTTTTTTCCACATGTAGTTAGGACTCCAGAAAAATTTTAAGTCCTAAACCAGATGTTCCAAAATCAAACGATTTTTAGTATAGCTGATTGGTACAAATAGAAAAATTCATAAAAATAGCACTATTAAATTTGAAAATTCCCACCAACTATCATCACGAGTGATTTGGTGTTATGAAAGAGGTTTCAATATATTTTTTTCCTCGGTTTAAAAAAATGACCATGGATTGCTTTTACTAAAAAAGAGGGCAGGGCTTAGGGAGGTATCAGTCAAGGTAGAGGTCCCCAATGTTTTTAGCACCAGGGACTGGTTCCATGGGAGACACTTTTCCATGGATGGGGGATAGGACAGGTGTTGGAACCCAGGTGGGGATGGGAGTCATGTGGAGCAGCTGTGAACACAGATGACACTTTCCTCACTGGTCAGCTGCTCACTTCCTGGAGTGCGGCCTGGTTCCTCACAGGCTACCAACTGGTACTAGTCCAAGGCCCAGGGGTTGGGGACCACAGAGTCAAAGGATACAAAATTTCAGTTAGAAGAAATAAGTTCAAGGCTTGGCACCCATAGCACAATGGTTATGGCACCAGCCACATACAGCAAGGCTGGCGGGTTCAAACCTGGACTGGGCCAGCTAAACAACAATGGCAACTGTAATAAAAAATTGCAAGGCGTGTGGCAGGCAAGTCCCAGCTACTCGGGAGGCTGAGGCAAGAGAATCACTTAAGCCCTCGAGTCTGAGGTTGCTATGAGCTGTTATGCCATGGCACTCTACCAAGGGTGACATAGTGAGACTCTGTCTCAAAAAAAAATTTTAAAAAAAAGAAATAAGTTCAAGAGATCTACTATATGACATGGTAACTATAGTTAATAACAATATACTATATTCTTGAAAAATCACTGAATAGATTTTAAGTATTCTCACCACAAAAAATGATTAAGTATATGATATAATATATATGTTAATTAGCTCAATTTAGCCATTCCACACTGTATTCATATTTCAGAACAACATATTGTACATGATAAATATAATGTTTGTCAATTAAAAAATATGGCCAGGCATGGTGGCTCATGCCTATAGTCCCAACACCCTGTGGAGGCTGAGGTGGGAGGATCCCTTTAGCTTAGGAGCTCAAGACCAGCGTGAGCAAGAGCAAGATCCCATCTCTATAAATAGAAAAAAATAGATGGGCATTTTTTCTGTGGCAGCTGCCTATAGTCCCAGCTACTCAGGAGGCTGAGACAAGAGGATGGATTGAGCCCAAAGAGTTTGAGGTTGCTATGAGTTATGACACCACGGGACTCAACCCTAGAGTAACTAAGTGAGACTGTCTAAAAAAATAAATAAATAAAATAAAAATACAAAGAACCCCCTAATTCATATTATGATGAAAATTAGGATTAAATATAGATTTATGTTATTACCAGTGAGTAAATATCCTGAGTCTAAGGCATTTTACTCATATTTGTGTCATTAAGCACTTAGCATGATACTGGGATGTTGGCTGGATAAATAAATGAATCCATAAAGACACATATTTAATCCCTACACGTAAACTTGCCTAGTTCCTTAAAATGTGATCTAGGCTCAGCGCCTGTAGCTCAAGCAGCTAAGGCACCAGCCACATATACCAGAGCTGGCAAGTTCGAATCCAGCCCAGGTCTGCCAAACAACGACAACTACAACCAAAAAATGGCCAGGCGTTGTGGCAGAGAGAGCAGGAGAGGAGCAGGAGACTCGCTTGAGCCCAGGAGTTGGAGGTTCCATGAGCTGTGATGCCACAGCACTCTACCCAGGGTGACAGCTTGAGGCTCTGTCTCAAAAAAAAAAGGGGGGGAAAAAAGACTAAAATGTGATCTACTCTAGGGAAAAAGTGGCAAAAATAAATGGCTTGTTTTAAAACAAACATAGGGATTTTTAAACAGTTGAGAAAAACAAATGAAGAAAAATCAGTGATAGGAAGAAAGACCATAAAAAAAGCTCCATAAATAAAATGAAGTAGAATGATACTTTTTCATCTTGTTTCTTTACCTTTTCAATCCATGCCATTTTCTAGGCACCAATGAATTGGTTTTAGCCCAGGTATGAGTCCCTTATGCAAAAGCAAACAACATACCAATTGAGACTATATTCTACTTCAGGCCTGGGATTTTGAAATCAGTGCCTACATATATGGCTCCTTGGCTTGGAAATGAAAAATATGTAGTCTCTTATTTCTGGATTTGTCACAGGCTTATTGTAAAATGTCTTAAGAGTCTGTCATTGCTGACCCATCCCACCTCCAGCTTTATTTCTGTTTACAGAATTCATGTTAAGAGTATTAAAAAGCCAAATGCAAAACAACAACAACAAAAATAAATAAAATGTTTAATGCAAAAATGATCCCATGCAAAAGACAACTACTGATATATTAACTGTGTTAAGAAAGATGCCCCACCTAATCCCAAGAGAACAAGAGGTGACTCAGTGTTCAAGGCACAGTAAGATTACGGAGAGGAAAAGAGAGTCATCTACTGAAGCAAGGTAGACAAGCACTTCCAGTGACTACTACCACACCGACACAACAGTGCAGGGACAATCTGGCTGCGGTTCCCTTTCCTGACTTCACAAGCTTAGATATTATAGACAGTGGTTTCCTTTCCCGACTACACAAGCTTAGATCTGAATACATCACTATTTTCCCTCCAGACAAGTCCAAACACTCCTCATTTCCAGGGCAGCAGTATTTACACTGAATTTCCAACTCCCTGTAAATTGAGAGAACTGCCCTGAGGGCCTGGGCCAGTGGCCAGAGGCAGCAGGTGGTTCCTCACCTGGTGATTGGGGCTGAGGTCTATTGGGAATATCTCTAGTCCTCAAACATACATGGATACCTCTAATCAGAGTGAAGAGTTTGGAATAACTCGCAGGGAGGAAAAAAAAAATTAGGTTTTTAATATCTTTGAAACAGGATTTCTATATTATATTGACACAATTAGAATTTATACTTGTTTTAGCCATTATCAATGTTTAAGCAATGTGAGAGCGAGGAACAGAGTCAAGTGCCTGGGACCTGGCTATGTGGGAGGCTGAGGTGGCAGGGTATCTTGAGATCAGGAGTCCAGGTCAGCTGGGGGAAACAGTGAGACCCCACTAAAAGAAGAGAGGGTGGGAGAAAAGGAGGGATGTTAGGCTAAGTTTAAAGTAAAAAATTTATCTAGTTACTTTTTCCAGTCATAAATTCACCTCCTTCATTAAATATCCTTTGAAAGGTAAATATACCTCCAAATTTAATTTGGAACACTTTTCTTTAAAAGAAAATTTTCACAGTTTTCACTAGAATTCCATAAACAAAGAAGCAGGGCTCACTTCGCACTGTCACTGGCAACCTTTTTACCTTTCATATTTATTTATTTATTGAGACAGAGTCTCACTATGTCATCTCAGTAGTGCTGTGGCATCACAGCTCATAGCAACCTCAAACTCTTGGGCTTAAGTGATTCTCTTGCCCCAACCTCCAGAGTAGCCAAGACTACAGGCACCTATCACAACACCTGGCTATTTTTTGTTGCAGTTGTCATTGTTTACCAGGCCCGGGCTGGGCTTGAACCTGCCAGCTTCGGTGTATCTGGCTGGCGCCCTACTCACTGAGCTATGGATGCTGAGCCTTACCTCTTTATTTTTTAAATAAATTCAGTGTCTATACAGCAGAACCTCTGCAAGTTGACCATCCAAGGGACTGTAACAAATTGGTCAACATAAGAAACGAGGCTTGCTCGTTTCTTATATACATGTGGTGCATGTCTGGTCTATGAAAGTTAGGTCAACTCAAGGAGGAGGTGAATGTAGGGAAGAGGTCAACTATGGAGGTTCTACTATATTTTTAAATAGTGCTGTTGAGATAGATCTCACATACCTTTCAATTCACTCATTTAAAGTATAGAATTTGATGGTTGTTGGTATAGTCTCAGTGTCTATAAGAATGTTAAATGTTGTGATCAATATAGAAATCACAAAAACTCAGGTTCATTAGGCCTAAAGATAACACTAAACTACCCGTTTTCCATAACTGATTATTCACAGGATTGAGATTTATATTTATAAATGTATTTATAAAATATGTTCCATATATTTTGATGTATATATTTTTAAAAATTATTTGTATTTCAGTCCTAACTCTGTGTTTCCCCACCTTTAGATATAGAATGATGGTAATCATGTGAAACAAAAGAATAACTAAAACCAGACTGTATAAGCTGATGCATCCATATTTCTTAAATTTAAATCTATTTTTTAGTTTAAATTAAAAACTAGATATGTACTGCTTTATTTTTAGCAACTCTGGGGCATTATGTTCTAACTTAATGAAGCATTTGGATCACACAAAATAAAGTAATGCAACTGCCACAACCTTTTCTGGTTTGTGTTACAACTCCAACAGGATGTAAACAAGAAGCCCACAGCAGCACCTATATCCCAGCTATGAGGAGGACTCTAACATTCTCTCAAACCACATAACCACTCCAGGCTTTAAGTGCTAAAGTAGAACTCAGTTTAAAATAGCTAAATTGCTTTACACCTTTTGTATTAACCTGGATAAAATAAATAAAAATAGGAATGGGAAATTGTCCTTATTCATCTCTTTAAAACTCCAAGAATCTTCTTCATAGCTAGGCATGGCAGCATTCACTGCCAGCTACTCTGAGGCAGAGGACTGACTGAGTCCAGGAGTTTGAGACCAGCCTGAGCAATTAAGTAGGATCCCATCCCTTAAAAAACAAACAACCCCTCCCCCAAATCTTCTTAACCCAGGGTGATCTAATTTTTGAGAGCTCCATTAACATACAGTAGACATATCTATAGCAAAAAGCCTTATCCTAAATCCATCAAGCCTGCCAGGTCTTTGCCCTGTTTCTGAGCAAAGGAGTGAAAAATAATAACACTGTTTACATTAAAGCTGTCAGACCAAATTCTTGCAGAATTATATATATATATAAAATTCTCAGTTAAGTGAGAGCCATTTTTTATATCCTAATATATTCAGAAAAAGTACATACTTCTCAAAGTATTGATATTCTTTATCTTATTTCCATATCCAACATAAATGTTTACTACTTAATGTTTTTTGAATAGAAAAAAGAAAAGCTATCAGTGAATCTATGTAAAGGTGGCGTTAGGAAGCTTGAACATTAGTTTTCTTGTGCTTCCATTCTATGACTCACAGGTGTCAAAGACATAATAAGAAAAGGGGATAGTCTTTAAGATGCACAAATATATCTCATTCAAAGCAAAATATAAGCCCAAAGTTCAGAAACCTCAAGAACCTATGCATGTGCAATAAAAATCAAAGTACTGGTAATTCTGAAATATTTTCTCATGCACTGCTTCTTCTATTGTTGATTTGTTATCTGGTTACAGAAGAATTCTGGGCACACTTCTAAACCCACTGGTTTTATTGTAAAAATAAAAATAATAAAAGCGTAATTTATGACTTTAATGAATATAACAAATATATACATATAAATACAGAGGGTGCAAAAAAATGCATACATGTTTCAAGAAAGGTAAAAACTATATTAAAATTGTAATACTCAGGGTGGTGCCTATGGCTCAAAGGAGTGGGGCGCCAGCCCCATGTGCCGGAGGTGGCAGGTTCAGACCCAGCCCTGGCCAAAAACCGCAAAAAAAAAAAAAAAAAATTGTAATATTCAAGTCACGTTTGACTTCTACAATAAGAGAAGATATACTAGATAACAAACATTATCACTAATTTTACATTTTTGGCACCCTCTATATATGTACAATAAAAAAAGATATTAAAAAAACTCTCCAAGGCTCGGTGCCTGTGGCTCAACAGGCTAAGGCACCAGGCACCTACACCTGAGCTGGCGGTTATGAATCCAGCCCGGTCAGCCACACAACAATGACGGCTGCAACCAAAAAACAGCTGGGCGTTGTGGCGGTCACCTGTAGTCCTAGCTACTTGGGAGGCAGAGGCAGAAGACACGCTTGAACCCAGGAATTGGAGGTTGCTGTGACCTGTGATGCCACAGCACTCTACCCAGGGTGACAGCTTGAGGCTCTGTCTCAAAAAAAAAACAAAACAAAAAAAACAACTCTCCAAAACTCTGGATGTGATCACTGTTAAGTTTCATGTGAATCTTCTAGAAGTCTTCTATGCAATATAGGCATGTTTAAGTATTTATGAGTGTGATAAAAGCTCAAATACAAATCTGAAACAAGTAAAAGATTCTGGAGAAAATATAAATTCTTTATCAGACAAACACCATGGTTCATCAGTTTAAGTCACACAGATGAAAAACCCAAGAAAAGAATCTTTAGCTAATCATCTTTTTATTTTTTTTTTAGTTAGTTCTTCAATACGGTAGCAACTGTACTTGTTAATTTACTATTAGAAAACAGTTTCATGTTTCACGAAGATTTTTTACAGGCAAATTTGGTGTTAGCCAATTGCTCAAAAACCAAGTCCTTGTGAAAGTCAACATCACTGCCTGTGATCTTCAGCATTGATTATGTAGCGGTTTTGGTAAAGTACCTATTCAGCTTTTCTGGCTACTTTCTATATCATTTAACTTAGTGTAATATGATACAGGTGTCATTTTAACATCCTCTTACATTTCCAAAGTGCATTTCTCTTCTTCGTTTTCTGACCTTGGGTACTATTAATTAACTTATGTTTTCTACATGCCCCTTGGTTTTTCCTGCTGCTAGCTAAAGACTATATATACCATGCCAGTTATTCAGATTCTGCAAGACAGCAGCCTCACAAATCCACCATGTATTGGAAACTTTTAAGTTTCAAATTTTCTTACCATTGTATTCTCACTTTAATTGCTGTTTGTCGTCACAGAGCGACATCTATGATGTTTCTCTTGTCTTGGGGAAACCTACTTTCTAATTCTTGTCTGTTTGCCAAGTCTGTGTCTTCGCAAATGTCTCATGACTGGAAACGGACTATTCTCAAACCTTTTTCTCCTCTGAAGATCTGCTGGCTATTTTCTCCCCAAAGTCAACAGCCAGCCTAATGTGAGCACCATCAAAACACCATTTCCCTCAGTCGGAAACGGTGACACAGACTCAAGCCTCACAGAGACTTAGGGCGTTAGCAGACGCCGGAGCCGGGCCCAGTGCACCGCCCGCGGGAGAAACAAGAAAACTGGGACTCGCCACCTTCCGGGCCCCTTCCCCACCCGCAGGTGCCGTCTCACCGCGCCCGCCAGGAGCGAAACGGCTTCCCGGCCATGCCAACACCAGCGGCCCTTCCGGGGACGCTCGCTGCTCCAGGCCGTGTCACAAACCAGTAAGAAATAAATGAGTCTTCTCGGAATAGAAGAAAAAGTAACTTCTTCCCACCCACCAGATGTCACTAGGTTTTGTAATACGGAGAAAAGAAAAACCAGCCACTTCCAGGCCCGGCGCGGCGCAGGATCAGGAATAGCCGCACCTCCGGAGGACGCGCCAAGGCTGCGGTGCCAGGTGCGGGCCGGGACGGTGACAGGCAGGGGTTTCCCGGGTCCCCGAGACCGGGAGGTAACACTGGGCGATGACAGGGCAGGGGTCTCTCCGGAGTCCACAAGCCGGGGCGGTGACAGGGCAGGGTCTCCCGGGTCCCCAAGCCCAGGCGGTGACACAGGGAGATGACAGGGTGGGAGTCTCTCCCGGGTTCCAAGCCCGGGCGGTGACAGGGCGGGGTCTCTCGGGGGTCCCACAAGCCCCGGCGGTGACAGGGCGGGGATCCCTCCCGGGTCCGCAGGCCGGGGCGGTGACAGGGCGGGGTCTCTCCCGAGTCCCGCAGGGCAGGGCGGGTCCGGGCGCCGCGGGCACTCACCCAGGCCGGTAGGTCGCAGGCGCGCACGCCCAGCCGCACGGCGCGCTCCTCGTCCTCCAGTAGGGCCAGCGCGCGGCATAGGCGTCCGGCCTTGAGGCCGCGGCGGCGGCGGCACCAGGCGAGCAGCCCGAGCGCCAGCAGCACCCAGCTGAAGCTCAGCCCCAGGTAGCCAAGAGCGTACACCGGCAGCAGCAGCGCGAAGCCGCGGGCCAGCTGCGCCAGCAGCCCCGGCACGTCCACGCTCAGCGCGCCGCCGCTGGCCTCGGGCGGCGGGCGCACTCCGGCCTCGCCGGCGCCCGCCTCCGAGCCCTCGCCCCGAGGAACGCTCATCGCTCGCCGCGCCGCGCTGCCCTCCAGCCGACGCGGCCCGGGGCTCGGCGGATCCTCGCGGCTCAGCCCGCGCGCCAGCGCCCCTCTGAGGGCGGGAGCCTCTGCTCGCGCGCCCTGGCCTCAGCCCCTGGCCCCACCCGTGGGCGGTGCGCAACGTCACCGCGCCGGGGACGGGCCTGGAGCGCTACGACACCGGGAGAGGAGAGGGCGGCGCGCACGTCTCGCTGTGGGGGCGGGGCCTGAGTGGAGGCGGGCCCGGGTTGTGACGTCTCCGGGGCTGTGCGGCGGCCGGGAGTGCGGAGACCCCAGTCGCTACGCTCAGTCCGGGTCGCAGAGGTGGCCGGTTTTCGTCGCTGGCCCCCTCCCAACTCCGCGGGTTGGCATTTGTAACCTTAGGGACTCGTCGGGATTGACAGCCCCACGGTTAGGTGGGCCCAGGATGTGGAAAACAGAGCTGCACCACCACCCCTCTGCTGCTTCAGCGGGCGACCGGATAGCCGGGAGGTGTTTTCTGAGTCCGGGGCCCAGGGTTCCTCTGGGGAGCAGGTCTCTAGGGAGGGTACCCTGGCACCCCGAGGGAGAATGGTTTCAGGGTAGAGGGACTGGGCAACGGGCAGTGGGCGCCAGCAAGGGGTTCCGGGACGCCGGGCAGGGGGATGGCACAGGGAGGTGGGATCCTGGGGGAAGAGGGGTCTGGGAGCCAGGGCAGGACCCACTATTCAGCCCTCTACCGCAGACCCTGCTTATGCCGAATTCTCCCAAACTCCACCACTGCCCACCCCTTTAATTCCAGTAAATTCGGTCAGGTTAACTGTATTTGTTTTGTAGTCTCCTTGGGGCCAAACATGGGCAAAGAACATCCTATTCAAGTGTTTTGAAGCCTATTCAGTGAATTCCAAGGAAAATTTTAGTCAATTTGTAACAAACTGGGGTACTGACAGGTAACAAACAAATACCCAGAAGTAGGGTCACCTTTGTATACAAGTGCCCCTCCCTATCTTCATTTGTGCGCCTGCATGATTATGTACATACGGGTGTGTGCAGGTCGTATTATACAGGGTGGCCTCAAAGTTCGAGTGCTGTTTTAAATCGCACACTATTTTAAATTGCACACGCACTTTATGGCTACCCCGTACATGTATAAGTGTAAAACATTGCTCTAGAGCCCCCAGAACACTCAACTGCAGGCAAGGGCAGGGAAGGAAGTGATTTTCCTTTTCTTAACGTCCATCCCTTAATTGCTACAGCACCAGTATCTCAACCGCTTTATCTGTGCAACAGGTTAATGCTCTTGACTCCACTGCCCATTTAAGACTTAGTCTTGAGTATCAAAACAAATAATGCTTTGCTGAAATTGGAAGGAACATGAACCTGTCTTTGCCAGTCTTTGCTCTCTGCTACTTGTAGGATCACATCATATAAAGACACAGGTGAACATAAACCACATTAAAAAAATCCTGTACCATTACCATCTGTCAAGTTCTTGACCTAAGGACCTAGGGATGTAAAACAGAAGCAAAGCATCCCTGGTGTTGCATACTAGTCAGCCCCTTTTCATACCTGTGAGCTGCCTTTGTAATTCCCATCAAGCTTCTCACCTTTCCTTGTGCTTAACAGTGTGAAGAAGGCAAAACGTTTGGCAGTGCCACACCTCAGTCTCATTGGGTTGAATAACAGGTGTAGTTTGGTTCTTTTGTTTCTTAGATTTTTGTTAATATTTACTCATTTTACCCATTAATCTCCTAGGATGTTTTAGAGTCCCTCAATCCTGTGTAGAGTTCTTCAAGGAAAGGCACTGCTTTCTTGGAGCCCAGACTGTCATTCTGAACGTTCTAATATGCAACTGAAGTTTCAGCTTTTGTAGTTTCAGGGCAAAGTGCTTCCTCCTCCTTCTGTTCAGTCCTTATATAGTTTATATGACTATTTTGCTTCTGACTCTCTGCAGTAATATCCTTTAGGTTAAAGGTTTCTTAGCTCTGCAGGTAGGCTAGAAGAAAGAATGATGAGGTTCATAAATTTGGAAAGGAGAGCTTCATTTGTCATAACCAGTTGCAGCCTGTGGGTGGCCATTTCAACAGGCTGAGAAGCAGAGCCCAGGCCAAAAGCCAGAAGCACAAGCTTTAATGGAAATAAGAATTTATGCTGAATGCGGTGGCCAAATGTTCATGTTTTACAAGCTATAGGAGGAGTCATGAATATTTGTGAGAAATATGTGCTCCTTTATGGGATCCATGTTCAGAATGAGATAGCCCCGATGTTAAAAGGTGAAGCAATTACACAAAAACCCTCTCTGCATCCTCTGTAGATGTTTAAAAACATGGTCAAGATCATGAAATTATAGCCTTTAGGAAAAAAGCTTTGTGGCCGTTAGCAATGAAGTAGGTATAATGAGTCTGACCTCCTGTCCCATTGTGTCTGGGAACTTAGTTTTAAGGTTCCTTTGGTGTCCTCTTAGCCTAGAGCAGGTCTGTTCAGTCATCAGGGAGCTTAGGATTTTATTTTAGTTCACATAAGTAACAATGGTATATTAAAGATTTTGGGGACCATCCTGACCACGCTCCAAAGTTGAGTGACCAAGAGCAAAGAAATTTTACAACCTTCTTAGACCCTCCCTGATAACCCAGTTTTTTGTGGTCCTTGGTCATCTCTTACAACCCAAGCCCTGCTTCCCTTTCCTGTAAAAAGGGGCCTAAAGTTTGTACTAAAGGTGGATAAGTTCTTTGGGACATGAATCATCTCAGTTTGCTAACTCACTGAAAAAAAGTCACTTTCCTTGCCCCAACATTTTGCTGCTTATTAGCTGTCTTGTGGTGAGTGATACGAGCTTAACCTTGCCTACACTCTGAATACTTTCTCACCCTAGCAGGTGGGAGCATACACTCTACATCTCTCCCTTTTGTGGGACCAACCAAGATCTTTTTGTCCAAACCCACCAAGACTCCTATTCCTATGTTTTTGTGATGCTCCTTTTTGTGATAAAACCAAACATTCTTTTTTGGGGGGGGGGACAGAGCCTCAAGTTGTCACCCTGGGTAGAGTGCTCTGGCATCACAGCACACAGCAACCTCCAAGCGATTCTCCTGCCTCTGCCTCCCAAGTACCTGAAACTACAGGCATCTGCCACAATACCTGGCTATTTTTGGTTGCAGCCGTTTTTTTGGCGGGTGGGCTGGATTCGAACCCGCCAGCTCAGGTGTATGTGGCTGGTGCCTTAGCCGCTTAAGCCACATGCGCTGAGCCACAAGCAAACATTCTTTTTTTTTTTTTTTTTTTTTGGTTGCAGCCATCATTGTTTGGCGGGCCTGGGCTGGATTCGAACCCGCCAGCTCAGGTGTATGTGGCTGGCGCCTTAGTCGCTAGAGCCAGAGGCGCCTCCCTCAACCAAACGGTCTTAAGGTAAACATCTTTTACCTGGGCTGTCTTGAATAGATCCTTCTGCTTTGTAATCAAAAGAATGAGAAAAAGTCTGCTTTCTCCTTTGATATGTCAGCTTGAAATAAGCAAAAGGATCAGAGTCCAGTTTTAAAGTGTTCATTCAAGGAGAAAGCTGTCCATTCAGGACACACAAACACCAGACAAATAAGGTCAGTGCTCTGAAGTTAAAAGTTAAAGAGTTGCTGATATAGGCAGAAAACAAAACTTTTAACAGAATTATAACATATTTATGGAAATCTGTTTCAAGGGTTACAACAAATTAATTAGTGTTTCTTTTTTGTGTGTGGGTTATTTTCTTTACAGCTGGTTTTTATTTCCTTTCCAATTTAAAAGAGTGTGCTTAACATTCCTTCCTAAGATGTGATGGCCATAAAATCTTTGTATGAGAAAGGTAAGAGAGAGGTTAATCTGTAATGAAGATCAATAGTGGAGAGGGAAAAGTCTTTTCTAAGGCCCTTCATTTTTCTACAGCATTTCACAAATAATGCAAGTAAGGGAGAAGGCCAGTCTATAATCAGAGAAACAAAGATTAAGGTTACCTATCACTTGCCTCAGGTCCTATGATCTCATTTCTTTTAGGCCCCAAATTATGTAAAGTTCCAACAGTTTAGATTTGATTACTTGTTTTTATACTTTTGAACCCTCTTTCAGACCTATCTGAGACTTGACCTCCCTACCCTTACCCCCCCTTTCCTCCTTCCTCCCCTCTACTACCTCCCTTTCCAAGGCGGCTGCTGCAGACATAGATGCTAGCAGGATGGGAGGTGATCAGGCACCAGGTCAGAGTAGACTATTGACTTGGTTACATCAGAAACTTACAAGTAAGTAAAGGGAGAAGAACTCTGAGGCATTGAATTGGAATTGCAGATATTAGTATGAACTCATTTTTAAAAATACATCTTTATAGATTTGTGTTTGTATACGTACGTATGTATGTTAGTTATACATGCATGTAAAACATTAATGTATTTTTTAGTTATTTTTACTCATAGTATCTGGAAGCAGTGGTACCCCAATGCCAATGAACACAATTTGCTCCCAGATCTTATCTTCTAAATACAGTTCTCCATCAAAAGGAAGCCAGTGCTCTTTGGAGAAATAGAACAGTGAAAGTACAAGGTGATCCTAGAATGTTTTGTTGTCCCAGTAAGTAAGGAAGTACCCAAAGAATCATGTGACATCAGAAGACATGGGAAGCACCTTAAAGGGGCTCTTGGGGCCAAGTCTAAGACAATTTAAACAGCAAAACAATGATAATGGGGGATCACAACTGAGTGAGCAACACTGAAACCCACAAGTCTATGCTGATATCCATGGATGAATGAGTGGTAAATGCAGGGAAATAACAGTGGAGAGGGAAGCTCTTTACAGAGGTATCAGCTAATAAAGGGGAAGGAATGGTGAAAGTAGAAGTCACCTTTTAGCAGTCATCTTGGAGTCCATACAGGCTTGAATTACAGATAGAGGTTCAGTATGGTGGGTGGACTTTGATGGGGATTAATAATTGAAATACCTTTTATAACATACCTACTCATTACAAAAGGGAAGATGAAAGACATTCTGATGCGAAAAGCCAGCAGTCACCAACATACCATGCAATAGAGGTAAACCTCACCAGTGGGAGACAGGTAGAAATTCTGAGTCCTGACACAGTGTACTGAGAAGTGCAAAGCAGCATCTCTTGAGACGTTTCTGCCAGAAAACATGACCTCCTTATGGTCTGAGGGAACATCAGATAGACCCAGAAAACAGGCCAGCTTTAAACCTTTAAAACTGTCACAAAAGACTTAACAATTGTTCAGATCATAGGATACTGAAGTTACATAAATCCATGGAATGTGTATTTCTGGGTGGAATTCTGGACACAAAGGAAAAGAAATGTTGGCAAAGTTGGTAAAACTTGAATTGGGAGGACCAGGAGGGTGGATCACGTGAGACCAGACTGAGTCAGAGAGAGACCTTCTCTAAAAAATAGCTGAGCATTGTGGCGGGTACCTATACTTCCAGCTACTTGGGAGGCTCATGCATGAGAATCGCTTGAGCCCAAGAGTTTGAGGTTGCTGTGAGGTGTGACACCACGGCACTCTGCCGAGGGCAACAAAATGAGACTGTCTCAAAACAAACAACAACAACAAAACTTGAGTGGTATCTGGGGATTAGACAACAATGTTGTATCACTGTTGATTTACCCACTGGAAGGTTTATGTAGTGGAGGCTATCCTTATATGTGGAAGTAGAAACTAGAATATTTTGGAATACTGTGGTTTGAATGTGGAATGTGTCCCCTCCAAAATCCAGGTGTTAAAATTTAGTGGTCTTTGGGCCATGAAGGCTGTTATCTTGTGAAGAGGACTAGTGACCTTATAGAGGCTTTTGGCAGCCTTCATTCCCCTGCCACGTGGGGCCATAGCATTTCTCTCTACATCAGCAGTTCTCAACCTGTGGGTCAGAACTGTATTAAAGGGTTGCGGCATTAGGAAGGTTGAGAACCACTGCTGTACATCATTAAGCCACCATATTAGAAGGAGGGAGCAGCTCTCACCAGATAACTGCCAGTGTCTTGATTTTCAACTTCCCCTCCTCCAGAACTAAGAAAATCAATTTCTGTTATTTCTAAGTTACCTTGTCTCAGGTATTTTGTTATAGCAGCAGAAAGACAGGAATACTAAGATAGGAAGTGATGAGCAATCATGTGAAACTCTCAGATGATTTAGAAAAAGACTAATGATAGAAACAGTATGTCTAGATTGATTGTAGATGACAGAGAAGACACAGAAAAGTAGGGCAAAGGTACTGTGGGCTGATGTGGGAATCTGGGTGGGAAGATAAGGTTGGGGTTTTTTTTTTTTTTTTTTTTTTTTTTTGGGAGACAGTCTCACTCTGTCACCCTGAGTAGAGTGTTGTGGCATCAGCCTAGCTCACAGCAACTTCAAACTCCTGGGCTCAAGTGATCTTCCTGCCTTAGCTTCCCAAGTAGGTGGGACTACAGGTACTCACCACAGACCCAGCTAGTTTTTCTATTTTTTAGTAGACAGGGTCTTTCAAGGCTGGTCTTGAATTCCTGTGCTCAAACAATCTGCCCATCATGGCCTCCCAGAGTATTAGGATTATAGGCATGAGCCATTCCCCCTGACAAAGATAAGGGTTTTTTGGTACTTAAACATATTCTTTAAGTTCAAAGTTATTTCCCATTCTATTCTTAAATGTCCATATTGGCATCAAACAGCCAGTTTAAAATTGTATATTTGATTCTCTTTCCTACTTCTAAAATGTTCCCTTATGGAGTAAAATCAAAACTCCTGAGTGTTGCAACACAAGAATTGAACTGCAGCATTGGGAACTGGGAGTCCCCATGCTCAGGGACCTTGCCTAACCTCCCAGGGTCTAGCTGAAAAAGGGAGAGAAACACTGCAAAAATGAACACACACAGTGTTCTGACCCGAGAGGTGACACTGTATCAACTCCTCATGAGGCCAACATGTACCATCTTGAACCTAATATTCAAGGCTATTTGTTAGAAATTTAGAGGTGTGCACAAAAAAGGCGAAAACTGAAAAGGCAACAGTTTCATCTATGTTTTTTGGAGGAGGACAAGAGTCTCACTTTCTTTCCCCTGGTAGTGCTGTGGCATCATAGCTCACAGCACCCCCAGACTTCTGGGCTCAAGTGATCTTGCCATAGCCTCCCAAATAGCAGGGACTACAGGTGCCTGCCACAATGCCCAGCTATATTTTTAAGAGATGGGGTCTTGCTCTTGCTTAGGCTGGTCTCAAACTCCTGAGCTCAGGCCATCCACCTACTTTGGCCTCCCAGAGTCCAGAGTGTTGGGATTACAGGCATGAGCCACTGCACCCAGCCCAGTTTCACGTTCTAATTAAACAGGCAGTTTTTTGTTCAAGGGAGAAAGTCATCGGGCTGAAGGACAAGGGAATAGTAAGCTATAGATCAAAGAATATTTTGAGGAGTATCTAATGAGGGAAAGTGATAGTCTATAGGTCCAGGTGCCTGCAGTTGGAGGGTATCTATGGGGGCAATTATCAATTACTTTCTAGTTTTATTTATATTCTGTCTCTAAGCTGTTGATCTCTATCTAGACATTTCCTAGACTATTTTCTCATCTACTCTGCTGGATATTCCAACCCCCTTTCACAATCATAGGCATCCATCACAGCAGGGGCAGGGGCTGAAATGTGGTCACAACCTGCTCAAAACTTTAAGGGGAATGCCAGCCTACACTAGTTTTCACCCACACCTGAGCATGACTGATGGAGCTTTTCAAAACATGACCGCCAACTTCTCCCGCTTCATTTTCAGCCATCTCCCGAAGCAGTGTTATGGCTCTTGTCATTCTTTTCAAGCCAAGATATTGCATATCTTTGTGCTTTTGTTATTCTCTGTGCATAAATCTTTCTGCTACTCTTTGTCCTAATGGCAAGCTCCTATTCCTCTTTTCAAGCCATAGTGTTACCGATCTTTGTGCCTTTGCTATTCTCTGTGCATGAACCTTTCTTCTGCTCTTTGTCCTAATGGCAAGCTCCTATTCCTCTTTCAAAATTTGCATGTACCCACATCTGAGAAGGTTTTGTGATCTCTCTCCCCATGAGCTCCATATCCTGTGCTTGTCTCTGTGATCACATATCTACTGAATACAGCTCAGTTTCTTTAGGCTTGTTCATTTTGACAGAGATGTAGGGGAGGTAGAAAATGCTGTCTTCAGGAGCCCCAGAGGTGTGTCTGTGCATTTGTGCATTTGGAGGGGAACTCCAGCATTCGTGGGGAAGCTTGGTACAGTTTAGAATCCTCAATTAAAGTCTTGAGTTCTGTTTCAGTTCTTCTCAGTAATGAAAAGAAATATTACAGGATTAGCTAGGTCCTCTACTCAAGTCTCCCAAAGTGAAATCAAGGTGTTGGCTAAGCTGGTTGTCATTCGGAGCTCAGTATCTTCTAACATCATTCAGGTCATGGGCAAAAATAAGTTCCTTGTGGTTGTAAATCGAAGGTCCCACTTTTTTTTTTTTTTTTTCTTTTTTGAGACAGAGCCTCAAGCTATTGCCCTGGGTACAGTGCTGTGGCATCACAGCTCATAGCAACTTCCATCTCCTGGGCTCAAGCGAGTCTCCTGCTTCTGCCTCCAAAGTAGCTGGGACTACAGGAGTCCGCCACAACGCACGGCCATTTTTTGGTTGCATCTGTCATTGTTATTTAGTGGGCCTGCGCTGGATTTGAATCCTCTAGATCAGGTATATGTGGCTGGCGCCTTAGCCTCTTGAGCCACAGGCACGGAGCCCAAGGTCCCACTTCTTCCTGGCTGTCATCCAGGGTTCACCCTCAAGTCCTTCCATGTGACCCCTCCCTAAGCCTCTCACAATGTAATAGCTTGCTTCCTCTTCTCCCAGGACATCTTAGTGTCCCTCTGATGTGCTGCCTTAAGTTAAGACCAGGCCCACCAGGACAGTAATTGAGTACCCTGATTAGTAGCCTGATCACAGGAGTGATGGGCTCAAGGAGAGCCACCATGAGCATGGACAACAGGAGAAAGTTCCACCTGTCAGAGCCTCTTAATTGGTAGAGAGAAGACCACTAACTGGCCTCTGGAATTCCAAAAAATACTCCAATTATAGTGGGTAATTCATAAATTTATAAAGGGATGTTAGAGTATCTGACATGCCTCTTTGAGAAAAGCTTGTTTAAAAGACTAGTCCTGGTCAAATTTCACCATCTTGGACATTCTATGGGAAAAAGTTGTGGAGCAGAACATGAAGGAGCAAGATATTGGCAGAGGTCTACCCCTGAGAGAGTTGGACTCCAGTGAGAAGGGTAGGTGGGGTGGTTTATTCCTCCCTCCCCTACATCTCTGTCAGTCAGTGGGGCTCCCAAGCTGCTAGAAAGCTTGTCTACCCTCACAAGCCCAAAGCCACTGCCATCAGTGAACTGGGAGCTTGTTGAGGACAAAGCAGTAGGCAGATGACACCCTTGGGGTCACTTATCACTACAGACCCTAGCTGAGACAAGAAGTACCATGTTGCTTTCTACCCACTGTGCACCTTTGTTTTCTCTAGGCAGCCTCAACCCCTCATGTTTGTTTGTTTGTTTATTTATTTATTTATTTATTTATTTATTTATTTATTTATTTATTGTAGAGACAGTCTCACTTCATCACCCTCCGTAGAGTGCCGTGGCGTCACACAACTCACAGCAACCTCCAACTCCTGGGCTTAGGCAATTCTTCTGCCTCAGCCTTCCGAGTAGCTGGGACTACAGGTGCCCGACACAAGGCCTGGCTATTTTTCTGCTTTGCAGTTCAGCGAGGCCAGGTTTGAACCCACCACCTTCGGCATATGGGGCCAGCACCCCACTCGCTGAGCCACAGGCACTGCCCTTATTTTTTTTATTTTTTAATTTTTATTAAATCATAATTGTGTACATTAGTGCAATCATGGGGCACAATGTGCTGGCTTCATATACAATCTGAAATATTTTCATCGAACTGTTTAATAACCTTCATGGCATTTTCTTAATCATTATATGTAGACATTGGTATTCTGCATTTAATAAGTTTCACCTGTACACTTCTAAGATGCACGGTAGGTGTGATCCCACCAATCAGCCTCCTTCCACTCATCCTCCTCCACTCCCCTCCCTTGCCCTTTCCCCCATATTCTTGTGCTATAATTGGGTTTTAGCCTTCATATGAAAGCTATAAATTAGCCTCATGTTAGGGCTGAGTACATTGGATACTTTTTCTTCCATTCTTGAGATACTTTGCTAAGAAGAATATGTTCTAGCTCCATCCATGTAAACATGAAAGAGGTAAAGTCTCCATCTTTCTTTAAGGCTGTATAATATTCCATGGTATACAT
>CAUYON010103536.1:0-24320 GCA_963573935.1 Arctocebus calabarensis
ACAATACGTGTTGCCTTGGGTTACCATTTTCCTCCTGCCATTGTAATTTTTGTTGACTTGAGTTACTGTCTTTAATCTTAATCTTAATGACTTTCTCTTGCAATCACAATGGGTGTTGCCCCGTTATCATCTTCCACCTGACATCACAATTCGTGTTACCATTTTTAATCTTAATCTTAGTGACTTACACCTGTCACAACAATGGGTGTTTCCCAAGGTTATCATCTTGCTCCTGACATCACAATGGGTGACGAACCCTTACCATCTTTAAGCTTAACATTAGTGACTTCCTCCTTACACAACAATGGATGTTGCCCTGTGTTACCATCTTCCTTCTGACATCACAATATGTGTGACTGTGAGTTACCATCTTTGAACTGAACCATAGTGATTTTCTCCTCACATCACAATGGTTATTGTCCAGGGTTACCATCTTCCCACTGGCACCACAAAGGGTGTTGCCCCGGCTTACCATCTTTAAACTTAACCTTAGTGACGTCCTCCTGACATCACAATGGTTATTGCCCTGGATTAACATCTTCCTCATGACATCACGAAGGGTGTCGCTCTGGGTTACCATCTTTAAGCTTAACCTTAGTGTCTTTCTCCTGACATCACAATGGGTTATATCCTAGGTTACATCTTTAAACTTATCTTTAGTGACGTCCCCCTGACATCACAATGGGTGTTGCCCTGGATTACCATCTTCCTCCTGACATCAAAATGGGTGTTGTCTTGTGTAACCTTCTTCCTCCTGACATCATAATGCATCTTTCCTGGGGTATCATCTTTAAGCTTAACTTTCGTGATTTCCACTAGACATTAAAATGATTGTTGCCTTGGGTTAATATCTTCCTCCTGGCATTGCATTGGATGTTGCCCTGGGTTACCATCTTTAAGCTCAACCTTAGTGACTTCCTTCTGACATCACGGTGGGTGCTGCCCTTGATTACCATGTACAAGCTTAACTTAGTGATTTCCTCCTGACATCACAATGGGTGTTGCCCTGGGTTGCCATCTTCCTCCTGATATCACAGTGGGTGTTTCCCTGGGGTACCATCTTTAAGGTTAACCTTAGTGACTTCCTCCTGACATCACAATTGGTATTGCCCTGGGATACAATCTGTAAGCTTAACCTTAGGGCCTTCCTCCTGACACAACATTGGGTGTTGCCGTGGGTTACCATGTTCCTCATTACATCACAATATGTGTTGCCATGGGTTACCTTCTTCCTTCTGACATCACAATTTGTGTTGCCCTAGGTTACTCTATTTACACTTAACCTCTAGTAAATTCCTCCTGACAACACAATAGGTGTTGCTCTGTGTTACAATCACTCTCCTGACATCGTAATGGGTCTCCCCCTCACTTACAGTCATTAGGCTTATTCTTACTGATTTCTTTCTGACACCACACTGGGTGTTGCCCTGGGATACCATCATTAAGTTTAACTTTTGTAACTTCCTCCTGACATCACAAAGGGTGTTGCCTTGCGTTACTGAATTTAAGCTTAAACTTATTGACTTCCTGCAGACTTCCTCATAGCATAATGGGTGTCGCTGTGCGTTACCTTCTTAAACTTAAACCTAGTGATATATTCAACACTTCAGAATGTGTGATGTTCTAGGTTACCAACTTTAAGCTTAACCTTAGTCACTTCCTCCTTATACAACAATGGATGATGCCCTGTGTTACCATATTCTTCCTGTCATCGCCATGCCTGTTACGGTGGGGAATTATCTTTAACCTTAACTGTAGTGACTTTCTCCTCACATCACAATGGGTGTTGCCCTGGGTTACCACATTCTCCCTGACACCACAATGGGTGTTAGCCTTGGGACTGTATTGAAGCTTAAACTTAGTGACGTCCTCCTGTCATCACAATGGTCATTGCCCCGGGTTACCTTCTTCCTCACGACATCAAATGGGTGTTGCCCTGGGCAAACATCTTCCTCCTGACATCACGATGTGTCTTGGCCTAAGTTACCATCTCTAAGCTTAACATAAGTGACAATGGGTGATGCCCTTGGTTGTCATCTTTAAGGTTAAATTTAGTGACTTCTGCTTGACATCACAATGATTGTTGCTCTGGGTTGCTATCTTCCTCCTGACATCACATTGGGTGTTGCACTGGGTTACCATATTTGTGCTTAACCTTAGTGACTTCCTGCTGACATCACAATATGTCTAGCCCCGGGTTACCCTCTTGAAGAGTAATATCAGTGAATTCCTCCTCACATAACTATGCGTGGTTCTCTGAGTTACCGTCTTGAACCTTAAACTTAGTGGCTTCCTCCTGACATCAGAATGGGTGTTGCCTGGGTTACCATGTTTAAGCTTAACCTCAGTGACTTCCTCCTTGCATCACAGTGGATGTTGCCCTGGGTTACCAAATAAGCTAAACTTTAGTGTCTTCCTTCAGATATCACAATGGGTGTTGGCCTGGGTTATCATCTTTGTCCTGACAGCACAATGGGTATTGCCTTGGGTTACCTTCTGTAAGATTCACCTTAGTGACTACCTCCTAACACCACAAGGGGTATTACCCTGGGTTACCACCTTTAAGGTTAACCTTAGTGACTTCCTCCTGACATCACATTAGGTGTTGCCCTGGGTTACAATCTTTAATCTTAAATGTAGAGACTTCTTCCTGACACAACATTGGCTGTTGCCCAGGGTTACCATATTCCTCTTGACATCCCAATGGGTGTTGCCCTGGGTTACCGCCTTCCTACTGACATCATAATGGTTGTTGTTATGGGTTCCCTTCTTCCTCCTGACTTCACATTTTTTGTTGCCCTGGGTTACTGTCTCTATGCTTATACCTTAGTGAATTCTCCCCTGACAAGACAATGGGTGCTGCCATGGGTTACCAATGTTTGTTTCCCTCAATTACCATCTTTACGCTTAAACATAGTGAATTCCTCCTGACATCACAATGGGTGTTGCCCAGGGTTGCGATCTTCCCCCTGACATCACCATGTGTGTTGTCCTCGGTTAAAATCTTCCTCCTTTCAGTCACAATTGGTATTGCCATGGGTTACCAATTCCCTCCTGACATCACAAAGTGTGCTGTCCTTTGTTACTGTCTTTAGCCTTAACCTTAGTGATTTCCTCGTGATCTCCTGACATCGCAATGTGTGTCCCCCTCACCATCATCAGGCTTAACCTTAGTGACTTCCTCCTGACACCACACTGGGTGCGTTGCTCTCGGATACCGTCCTTAAGTTTAACCTTAGTAGCTTCCCCCTGACATCACAAAGGGTGTTGCCATTGGTTATGGACTTTCAGCTTAACCTTAGTGACTTGGTCTGGACTTCCTGATATCACAATGGGTGTTGCTGTGCATTACCACCTTAAGGTTAAGCCTAGTGATTTCCTCCTGACATGAAAATGGGTGATGCTCTAGGTTACTGTCTTTGAGCTTAACCTTAGTGACTTCCTCCTTACACAATAATGGATTTTGCCCTGGGTTACTATATTCCTCTTGACATCACAGGGTGATGCCCTGGGTTACCATCTTTAAGCTTAACCTTAGTAACTTCCTCCTGAATCACAGTGGGTGTTCCCCTAGGTTCACTTATAAGCTTAACTTTAGTGACTTCCTCTTTACATCACAATGTGTGTTGCTTTGGTTTACCCTCCGTGAGATTAGCCTTAGTGACTTCCTATTAACACCACAATGGGTGTTGCCCTGAGTTACCAACTTCCTCCTTACATCACAATGGTTGTTGCCATGGGTTACCATCTTCCTCCTGATATCACAATGTTTGTTGCCTGGTGTTACTGTCTTTATGCTTAACCTTAATGACTTCCTCCAGACAACACAGTGGGTGTTACCATGGGTTACCATGTCCCTCTTGACATCACAATCCTTGTTGCTCTGGGTTACCATCTTTATACTTAACATTAGTGAATTCCTCCTGACATCACAATGGGTGTTGCCCTGGGTTACCATCTTCCTCCTGACATCAAAATGGGTGTCGCCCTGGGTTATGATCTTCCTCCTGACATCACCATGTGTGTTGTCCTGGGTTACTATCTTCCTCCTAACATCACAATGTGTGTTGACCATTGTTACCGTCTTTAACCTTAACCTTAGTGATTTCCCCCTGACCTCCTGACATTGCAATGTGTGTCCCCCTCCCTTACTGTCATTCTGCTTAACGTTAGTGACTTCCTCTTGACACCACACTGGGTGTTTTCCTGGGATACCATCCTTAAGTTTAACCCTAGTAACGTCCTCCTGGCATCACAAATGGTGTTGCCCAGGGTTAGTGACTTTAAGCTTAAAATTAGTGACGTCCTCGGGACTTCCTGATATCACAATGGGAGTTGCTGTGCATTACTGTCTTAAGCTTCAGCCTATTGATTTCCTCCTGACATCAGAATGGGTGATGCTCTAGGTTACGATCTGTAAACTTACCCTTAGTGACTTCCTCCTTACACAAGAATGGATATTGCCCTGTGATAACATCTTCTGTGTGACATCACAATGCATGTTACTGCGGGTTACCGTTTAAGCTTATCCTTGGTGACTTTCTCCTCGCATCACAATGGGTATTGCCCTGGGTTACCATCTTCACACTGACACCACAAAGGGTGATACCCTCGGTTACTGTCTTTAAGTTTCACCTTAGTGAAATTTTCCTGGCATCACAATGGGTGTTGCCCTGGGTTACCATCCTCCTCATAACATCACAATGGGTGTTGCCCTGCGTAACCATCTTCCACCTACCATCCCAATGGGTCTTGGCCTAAGTTAACATCTGTGAGCTTAACACTAGTGACTTCCCTCTGACATCACAATGGTTGTTGCCCTGGGTTACCACCTGTAAGCTTACCCTTAGTGATTTGCTCTTGACCCAACACTGGGTGTCGCCCTGGGTTATCATAATCCTCCTGATAACCCACAGGATTACGGGTTTAAGCTACCATCTTTAAGCTTAACCCTAGTGACTTCCTCCTGACATCACAGTGGATGTTGCCCTGGGTTACGATCTTCCTCCTGACATCACAATGGGTGTTGCCATGGGTTACCATCTTCCTCCTGACATCACAACATTGGTTGTGCTGGGTCACCTTCTTTATTCTTAACCTTAGTGAATTCCTCCTGACACCACAATGACTGTTTCCATGGGTTACCATCTTCCTCCTGACATCACAATGGGTGTTGCACTGTTACATCTTTAAGTTTAATCTTAGGGATTTCCTCCTGACAAAAGAATGGGTGTTGCCATGGGATACCATCTTTAAGCTTAAACTTAGTGACTTCCCCTTGACACCACAGTGGGGCGTTGCCTTGGGTTACCATGTTTAAGCTTAACCGTATGATTTCCTCCTGACAGCATAATGTTTGTAGCCCTGGGTTACCATCTTTAAATTTAACGTTAGTGACTTCCCCCTCACATTATAATGGGTGTTACCCTGGGTTACCATCTTTAAGCTTATCTATAGTGACTTCATTCTGAGGAGACTTTGGGTATGTCCTGAGTTAATATCTTCCTCCTGACGTCACAGTGTGGGTTGCCCTGGGTTACAACATTTAACTTAATGACTTCCACCTGACATCACAATGGGTCTGGCCCTGTGTTAACATCTTTAAGCTTATCCTTATTGATTTCCTCCTGAAATCACAATGGGTGTTTCTCTGGGTTGCTTCCTTAAGTTTCACTTTACTGACTTACCTCTGACATCAAATGAGTGTTGCCCTGGTTTACCATATTCCTCCTGACATCACAATGCCTGTTGCCCTTTGTTAATGTCTTTAGCCTTAACCTGAGTGATTTCCTCCTGATCTCCTGACATCAGAAGGTGTGTTCCCCTTGCTTACCATCATTAGGCTTAACCTTAGTGACTTGCTCGTGACACCACACTGGGTGTTAGCCTGGGATGCCATCCTTAATTTTAACCTTAGTAACTTTCTCCTGACATCACAAAGCGTTTTGCCTAGGGTTACTGACTTTATGCCTAAACTTAGTGACTTTCTCCAGACTTCCTGATATCACAATGTGTGTCACTAGGCATATTAAGCTTAAGTCAAGTGATTTCCTCCTGACATCAGAATGGGTGTTGCTCTAGGTTACCATCTTAAAGCTTAACCTTAGTGACTTCCACCTTTCACAATACTGGATGTTGCCCTGTGATACCATTTTCCTCCTGACATCACAATGCATGTTACTGTGTCTTACAGTCTTTAAGCTTAACTGCACTGACTTTCTCCTCACATCACAATTGGTGTTACCCTGGGTTACCATCTTCCCCCTGACACCACAATGAGTGTTACCTTGGGTTACGATCTTTAACCTTAATATTAGTGACGCCCTCCTGATATCACAATGGGTGTTGACCTTCGTTAACATCTTCCTCACGACTTCACAAAGGGTGTTTCCCTGGGTAACCATCTTCCTCCTGAAATCACAATGGTTCTTTCCCTGGTTTACCATCTGTAAGGTTAATATTAGTGACTTTTTCCTGGCATCACAAAGGGACTTGTCCTGGGTTATCATCTTTAAGCTTAACCTTAGTGACTTCTGCTTTACATCACAATGATTGTTGCCCTGGGTTACTATCTCCCTCATGACATCTCAATGGGTGTTGCCCTGGGTTACCATCTTCCTCCTGCCATCACAATGTTGCCTTGAGTTACCCTCTGTAAACTTAACCTTAGTGACTTAATCCTAACACCGCAATGAGTGTTGCCCTTGGGTACCATATTTAAGGTTAACCTTAGTGAGTTCCTCCTCACATCATAATGTCTGCTTCCCTGGGATACCATCTTCCTCCTGACACAAAATGGGTATTGCCATTTGTTACCATATTCCTCCTGACATCACAAAGTTTGTTTCCCTAAGTTACCGTATTTACTCTTTACCTTAGTGAATTCCTCCTCATATCACAATGGGTGTTGCTTGGCGGTTACCATCTCCCTCCTGAAATCACAATGTTTGTTGTCCTGGGTTACTGTCTTTACACTTAACCTTAGTGTATTCCTCCTGACATCACAATGGGTGTTTCCCTGGGTTACCATATTTCTCCTGACATTACAATGGGTGTTGCCCTGGGTTACAATCTTCTTCCTGACATCACCATGTGTGTTGTGCCGGGTTACCATCTTCCTCCTGAGATGAAAATGGGTGTTGCCCTAGGTTAACAATTTCCTCCTGATATCACCATGTTTGTTGCCCTTTCTTATCGTCTTCAGCCTTAACTTTAGTGATTTCCTCCTGACCTTCAGAGATCACAATGGCTGTCCCCTTCATTTACCTTTGGTAGGCTTAACCTTAGTGACTTCCCCCTTGCACCACACTGGGTGTTTCCCTGGGATACCATTCTTTAGTTTAACCTCAGTAACTTCCTCCTGCCCTCACAAAAGATGTTGCCCTGGGTTACTCTCTTTAAGCTTAAACTTAGTGATTCCCACCAGACTTCCTTATATCACAATGGGAATCATAGTGTGTTACTTCTTTGAACTTAAGCCTAGTGACTTCCTCCTGACATCAAGATGGGTGCCTCCCTGAGTTACTGTATTTTGCTTAAATTGAGCGACTTTCTCCATAACTCTGGACATCACAATGGGTGTAGCCCTGGGTTACCAACTTTAAGCGTAACCTTAGCGACTTCCTCCTGACACCACGATGGGTGTTGCCCTGGGTTACCATCCTTAAACTTAACCTTAGTGACATCCTCCTGACATAAATGGTTGTTGCCTTGCATTATCATCTATAACTTAACCTTAGTTGGCTTCCTCCTGACATCACAATGGATGTTTCCCAGTGTTACCATCGTCCTCCTGACATCGCATTGCATATTTCCGTGGCTTACCATCTTTAAGATTAACCGTAGTGACTTTCTCCTCACATTCACAATGGGTGTTGCCCCGTTTTACCATCTTTAAGCTAGACATTAGTGACTACCTCCAGATACCACAATGGGTATAGCCCTGGGTTACTTTCTGTAAGCTTAAACTTATGACTTCCTTCTGATGTCACAATGGCTTCTGGTCTAGGTTACCATCTTCCTCCTAACTTAACAATGTGTGTTGCCCTTGGTTACCACTTTTAAGCTCAACCTTAGTGACTTCCACCTGATATCACAATGGGTGTGTCCCTGTGTTACCATCTTTTAGCTTAAAAGTGATTTCCTCCTGAAATCACTATGGGTTTCGCCCTTAGTTACTGTCTTTAAGCTTAATGTTAGCACCTTCCTCCTGACGTCACAATGTTTGTTGCCCTGGGTTACCATCTTTAAGCTTAAAGTTAATGACATCCTCCTGACATCCCAGGGGGTGTTTGCCTGGGTTACCTTCTTTAAACTTAAACTTAGTGACTTCCTCCTGACAACACAATGGGTGTTGCTCTGGTTTACCATCTTTAAGCTTAACCCCAGTGACGTCTTCCTCACCTCACAGTACATGTTGCCCTGGGTTACCATCTTTATGCATAACCTCAGTGATGCACTTTTGACGTCACAGTGGGTTTATCCCTTGGTTACCGTATTCTAGCTTAGGCTCAGTGATGGTTTTTGACATCACAGTGGGTTTTTCCCTGGCTTACCGTCTTTTAGCTTAACATCAGTGACGTCTTCCTGACGTCACATTGGGTGTTGCTCTGGGTTAACGTCTTTAAGCTTAACCTCAGTGACCTCCTTCTGATGCCACATTTGGTGTTACCCAGGGTTACCTTTGTTAAGTTTAACTTCATGACAGTCCTCCTGATGTCACACTGAGTCTTGCCCTGAGTTTCCTTCTTGAAGCATAACCGCAGTGACGTCCCCCTGATGCCACAGTGGGTGTTTGATCTGGCTTAAATTCGTTAAGCTTAACGTCAATGACATTCTCCCGATGACACAGTGGGTGTTGCCCTGGGTTACCTTCATGAAGCTCAACACCAGTGAAGTCCTCCTGACATCATAGTGGATTTTTCCCTGGGTTACCATCTTTTAGCTTAACCACAGTGACATTGTTTTGACGTCACAGTGGGTTTTTCTCATCAACACCATCTTTAAGCTTAACCTCAGTGACGTCTTCCTGACCTCACATTGGGTATTGCCCTGGGTTACCATCTTTAAGCTTACCCTCCATGACATCTTTTGACATCATAGTGGGTGTTGCTCTGGGTTATCATCTTTAAGCTTAACTTCAGTGACGTCCTCCTGACGTCACACTGGGTGTTGTCCTGGGTTACCATATTTAAGCTTAACCTCAGTGATGTCCTATTGATGCCACATTGAGTGTCGCCCTGGGTTACCTTTGTTAAGCTTAACCTTAGTAACGTCCTCGTCAGGTTATAGTGGGTTTTACCCTGGGTTGGCGTCTTTAAGCTTAACATCAGTGACATCATTTTGACATCAGTGTGGGTTTTGCCCTGGGTTACCGTCTTCAAGCTTAAACTCCTGACATCACAGTGGGTGTGGCCCTGGGTTGACTTCATTAGGCTTAACCCCAGTGAAGTCCTCCTGACATCATAATGTGTTTTGCCCTGGGTTACTGTCTTTAAGCATAACCTGAGTGACGTTCTTTTGAGTCACAGTGGGTTTTTCTCTTGGTTACCCTCTTTAAGCTTAACCTCAGTTAATTCCTCTTGATGTCACAGTGGTATATTCCCTGGGTCCCCTTCTTTAAGATTAACCGCAGTGACATCCTTTTACATAACAGTGGATTTTTTTTTTCTTGTTTACTGCCTTTTAGCTTAGCTTCAGTGACGTTCTTTTGACGTCACAATGGGTTTTTCCCTTGGTTACGGTGTTTTAGGTTTAGCTCAGTTATGCCTTCCTGACGCCACAGTGGGTGTTACCCTTGGTTACTGTATTAAGCTTAACTTCAGTGACGTCCTCTGACATCGCAGTGTGTTTTTCCCTTGGTTACCGTCTTCTAGCTTAAATTCAGTGATGCCTTCCTGACGTCACATTGGGTGTTGAACAGGGTTACTGTCCTTATGCTTAACCTCCGTGACATCCTCCTGACATCACAGTGGGTGTTGCTCTGGGTTACCATTGTTAAGCTTAACCTCTGTGATGTCCTCCTAAAATCACACTGGGTTTTGCCTTGGTTTACCACCTTTAAGCTTAACCTCAGTGACGTCCTTTTGACATCACAGTGAGTTTTCCCCTTGGTTTCCATCTCTTCGCTTAGCGTCAGTGACATACTTTTGACTTCAGTGTGGGTTTTTCCCTTGGTTGCCATCTTTAATCTTAATCTCAATGAATTCCTCCTCAACTCACAATGTGTTTTGCCCTGGGTTGCCGTCTTTAAGCCTAACATTGGTGACGTACTCTTGATGTCACAGTTGGTTTTGCCCTGGGTTACCACCCTTAAGCTCCGACTCAGTGACATCCTTTTGACGTCACATTGGTTTTTTCCCTTGGTTACCGTCTTTGAGCTTAAGCTCAGTGATGTCCTTTGACATCTCAGTCAGTTTTTCCCTTGGTTACCATCTTTAATCTTAATCTCAGTGACGTCCTCCTGATTTCACAGTGGAGTTTGTCCTGGGTTCCCCTCTTTGAGCTTAAACTCAGTGGGTTTTATGTCACAGTGGGTTTTTCTCTTGTTTACTGTCTTTTAGCCTAGCTGCAGTGATGTCCTTATGATGTCACAGTGGGTTTTTTTCCCATGGTTACTATCTTTTAGCTTAACCTCAGTGATGTCTACCTGACTTCATGTTGGGTATTGCGCTGGGTTACCGTCTTTAAACTTAACCTCCATGACATCCACCTGACATCACAGTCAGTGTTGCCCTGGGTTACCTCTGTTGAGCTTAGCCTCATTGACGTACTCTTCATGTTATAGTGGGAATTACCCTGGGTTACTGTTGTTAAGTTTAACTTCAGTGAATTTGTTTTACGTCACAGTGGGTTTTTCCGTTGGTTACCATTGTTAAGCTCAACCTAAATGAAGTCCTCCTGACATCACAGTGAGTTTCGTCCTGGTTTACCGTCTTTAAGCTTAACCTCCGTGACATTGTACTGATGCCAGAGTGGGTGTGGCCCTGGGTTACCGTATTTAAGCTTAACCTCAGTGACGTCCTCCTGATGTCACAGTGGGTGTTGCCCTGGGTTACCATCTTTAAACTTAACCTCAGTTATATCCTTCTGGTGTTTCCCTGGTTACCTTCTTTAAGCTAAACCACCATGACGTCCACCTGAGGTCACAGTGATTATTGCTTTTGGTCACTATCTTAAGTCTTAATCTCATTGATGTCTTCCTGACATCACAGTGGGTTTCGCCCTTGGTTACCATCTTTCAGCTTAACCTCAGTGACGTCTTCCAGACGTCACAGTGGATGTTGTCCTGGGTTAACGTGTTTAAGCTTAACATCTGTGACATTCTCCTGAAGTCACAGTGGGTTTTGCCCTGGGAAACCATCTTTGAGCTTAACCTCAGTGATGATGTCACAGTGGGTGTTTCCCTTGGTTACCATCATTTAGCTTAGCCGCAGTGATGTCCTTTTGATATCAAAGGGAGTTTTTCACTGGTTCACCATATTTTAGCTTAAACTTCATGATGCTCTCATGCCATCACAGTAGGTTTTTCCCGGGGTTACCGTCCTTAATCTTAACCTCCATGACATCCTTTTGACCTCACAGTGCATTTTGTCCTGTGTTACAATTTTTAAGCTTAACCTCAGTGACATCTTTTTCACTTTGCAGTGGTTTTTTCCCTTGCTTACCATCTTTACCTTAACCTCAGTGATGTTCTTTTGATGTCAGTGTGGTTTTTTCCCATGGTTACCATCTTTAATCTTAATATCAGTGACGTCCTCCTGATGTCACAGTTGGTTTTGCCCTGGATTACCTTGTTTGAGCTTAACCTCATTGACGTCACCCTGACTGCACAGTGGGTGTTGTTCTGGGTTACCGTCTTTAAGCTTAAACTCAGTGGCATCTTTATGACGTCACGGTGGGACTATTCCATGATTACCTTCTTTTATTTTCTCATCAGTGATGTTCTTTTGATGGCACAGTGGGGTTTTCCCTTCGTTACCGTCTTTAATTTTAATCACAGTGAAGTTCTCCTGAGCTCACAGTGGATTTTCCCTTGGTTACCGTCTTTAAGCTTAACCTCAGTGATGTCCTCCTCATGTCACAGTGGGTTTTTCCCTTAGTTACTGTCTTTTAGTTTAGGCTCACTGTCGTTCTTTTGACGTCAGTGTGGGATTTTCCCATGGTTATTGTCTTTAATCTTAATCTCAGTGAAGTCCTCCTGAAGTCACCATGGGTTTTGCCCCGGGGTACCATCTTTCAGCTTCACATCTATGACATCCTACTGACGATACAGTGGAGTTTGCCCTGGGTTACCATCTTAACTCTCAAACTCAGTGATGTCCTTTCGACGTTACAGTGGGTTTTTCTCTTGTTTCCCGTCTTATAGCTAATACTCAACCAAAGGCAATACCCACTGTGACTTCAGGAGGATGTCACGATGGTTAAGCTTAAAGATGGTAAACCAGGGTAAAACATACTGTGAGATCAGGAGGACATCTCAGAGGTTAAGCTTAAAGACGGTAACCAAAGACAGAGCCCAATGTGACGTCCTGAGGACATCACAAAAGTTAAGCTTAAAGACGAAAACCCAAGGCAAAACCCATTGTGAGTTCAAGAGGACATGATGGGCATTAAGCTTAAAGACGAAAACCCAAGGCAAAACCCATTGTGAGTTCAAGAGGACATAATGGGCATTAAGCTTAAAGACCATAACCCAGGGCAAAACACAGAGTGATGTAAGATGGACGTCACTGAGGCTAAAATTAAAGACGGTAACCAAGGGAAAACCCCACAGTGACTTCAAAAGAACGTCACTGATGAGAAGATTAAAGAAAGTAATCATGGAAACATCCCACTGTGATGTCATAAAGACATCATTGAGTATAAGTATAAAGATGGTAACCAGGAAAACAGCCACTGTGGAGTCAGGGTGGCATCAATGAGGTTAAGCTTAAACTAATTTATCCAGGGCAAAACCCACTGTGAGTTCAGGAGGACATCACAGAGTTTAAGCTAAAAGATGGTAACCGAGGGCAAAACCCACTGTGACGTAAAGAGAACATCACGGAGGCTGTGCTGAAAGTCACTGAGGCTGAGCTTAAGGACAGCAACCCAGGACAAAACTCACTGTGAGGTCAGGAAGATGTCACTAATGTTAAGCTAAAAGACAGTAACGAAGGTTAAAAAAAAAAAAAAAAAACTGTGATGAAAAAGAACATCACTGAGGCTAAGCTAAAGGACTAACCAAGGGAAAAACTGACTGTGACGTCAAAAGGACGTCCCAGGGGTTAGTCTTAAAGATTGTAACCCAGGACAAAACACAGTGTGACGTTAGGAAGATGTCACAGAGGTTAAGCTAAAAGACAGTAACCAGGGGAAAACTCCACTGTGATGTCAAAAGAACATCACTGAGGCTAAGCTAAAAGGTGGTAACCAAGAGAAACACCCAATGTGATGTCAAAAGGACGTCATTAAATTTAAGCTTAGTGAAGGTAACCCAGGACAACACCAACTGTAACGTCACGGGGATGTCACAGAGGTTAAGGTTAAAGGCAGTAATCCAGGGCAGGACCCACTGTGGTGTCAGGATGATGTGACTGAGGTTAAGCTTGAAGAGGGTAACCCAGGGAAGCACCCACTCTGGCGTCAAAAGAACATCACTGAGGTTAACCTTCACAAAGGTAACCTATGGCAAAAGCCACTGTGACATCAGGAAGACATCACTGAGGTTAAGCTAAAAGATGGTAGCCAGGGTAAAACCCATTGTGAAATAAAAAAAAAAAATCACTGAGGTTGAGTTTAAACATGGGAACCCAGGGCAAAACCCACTGCCATGTTAGGAGGATGTCACTGAGATTAAGGTTAAAGACAGTATCCAAAGGAAAAACCCACTGCGACACCAGGAGGATGTCACGGAGGTTAAGCTTAAAGAAGGTAACCCAAAGCAGCACCCACTATGGAGTCAGAGTGACGTCATTGAAGTTAAGCTTAAAGACAGTAACCCAGGGCAAAACCCACTGTGAGTTCAGGAAGACATCACTTAGGTTAAGCTTAAATACGGTAACCAAGGGCAAAACCCACTGTGACGTCAGGAGGATGTCACGGAGGTTAAGCTTAAAGACCCTAACCCAGGACAAGACCCACTGTGACATCAGGAGGATGTCACTGAGGTTAAGCGTAAAGACGGAAGCCCAGGGCAAAACCCAAAGTGACATCAGGAAGACATGTACTGAGGTTAAGCTAAAAGAAGGTAACCAATGGAAAAACCCACTGTGATGTCAAAAGAACGTCACTGCGGCTAAGCTAAAAGATGGTAACCACGACATAAACCCACTGTTACATCAAAAGGACGTCACTGAGGTTTAGTTAAAAGACTGGAACCCAGGCAAACATATTGTGACGTCATGAGGACGTCACTGAGTTTAAGCTTAAGGGCAATAATCCAGGGTAACATGTACTGCGACATCAGGAGGAATTCACTGAGGTTAAGCTTAATGAATGTAACCCAGGGCAACACACACCATGATGTCAGGAGGTTAAGCTTAAAGACGGTAACCCAGGGCAAAACCCTTGAGACGTCATGAGGACATCACAAAAGCTAAACTTAATGAGGGTAAGGAAAGGCTAAACCCACTGTGATGTCATGAGAACTTCACTGAGATTAAGATTAAAGATGGTAACCAAGGGAAAAACTCACTCTTACGTTCAAGGGACATCACTGATTTTAAGCTTAAAGATGGTAACCCAGCGGAAAACGTACTGTGAGTTCAGGAGGATTTCACCAAGGTTAAGCTGAGAGATCGTTTCCAGGATCAAAACCAACTGTCACGTCATGAGGATGTCAAACAGGTTAAGCTTAAAGATGGTAACACAGAGAAAACAAACTGTGGTGTCAGGAGGACATCACTGACATTAAGCTTAAAGACAATATCCTAGGGAAATACCCACTGTCACGTCAAAAGGATGTCACTGAGGTTAAATATAAAGATGGTAATCCAAGACAACACCCACTATGACATCAGGAGGATGTCACTGAGGCAAAGCTTAACGAAGGTAACTAAGGGCAACACTCACAGTGATGTCAGGAGGACATCACAAAGATTAAGCTTAACAAATGTAATCCAGGGCAATACACAATGTGACCTCAGGGGGATGTCACTGAGGTGAAGTTAAAAGAAAGTAACCCAGGGCATAAACCTCAGTAAACTCAGTAGGATGTCACAAAGGTTAAGCTTAAACACGGTAACCCAGGGGAAATTGCAATGTGAGGTAAGAAGGATGCCACTGAGGTTAAGCTGAAAGATTGTAACCCAGGGCAAAACTGATTGTGACATCATGTGGACGTCACAAAGATTAAGCTTAAAGATGGTAATCCAGAGAGAAACCCACTGTGACTTCAGGAAACGTCACTAAGAGTAAGCTTAAAAACGGTACCCGAGGGCAACACCCAAGGTGACATCAAGAAGATGTCACTGAGGTTAAGTTAAAAGTCAGTAACCCAGGGCGAAATCCACTCTGACTTCAGGAGGACATCACGGACATTAAGCTTAAAGATGGTAAACCAGGGCAAAACCCACTGCGTTGTCACGAAGATATCACTGAGCTTATGCTTAAAGACAGTAACCCAAGGCAAAACTCACTGTGTTGTCACGAAGATATCACTGAGCTTATGCTTAAAGATGGTAACCCAAGGCAAAACCCACTGTGAAGTCAGGAGGCCATCACGGAGTTTAAGCTTAAAGAGGATAACCAAGGGAAAAACCCCCTGTGACATCAAAAGGATATGCCTGAGGCTTAGCTTAAAGACAGCAATCCAGGACAAAACTCACTGTGACATCAGGAAGACATCACTGAATCTAAAAGACAGTAACCAAGGTAAAAAAAAAAAAACAAACAAACAAAAAAAAAAACTATGACTCCAAAAGAACGTCACTGAGGCTAAGCTAAACGACAGTAACTGAGGGAAAACCCCACTGTGATGTCAAAAGGACATCACTCAGGATAATCTTAAAGACAGTAACCAAGGGACAAACCTATTGTGACATCAGGAGGACGTAACTGAGGTTAATCTTAAAGACAGTAACCAAGGGCAACGCCCACTGTGACGTCAGGAGGACTTCAAGGAGGTTAAGCTTAAAGACAGAAACCCAGGGCAAAACCACTGTAGAGTCAGGGTGATGTCAATGAGATTAAGCTTAAACACGGTAACCCAGGGCAAAACCCACTGTGAGTTCAGGAGGACATCACAGATGTTAAGCTAACAGACGGTAACTGAGGGCAAAACCCACTCTGACTTCAAAAAAACCCACTGTGTGTTTATTAGGATGTCACTGAGACTAAGCTAAGCAACAGTAAACCTGGGCAAAACTCACTGTCACGTCATGGAGGTTAAGTTTAAAGATGGTAAACCAAGGCAAATCCCAATGTGAGTTCAGGAGAACATCAAAGATGTTTAGGTTAAAGGCAGTAACACAGGGCAAAACCGACTGTGATGACAGGTTAATCTTAGAGATGGTACCCAAGTGAAAAACCAACTGTGACATCATAATAAAGTCACTGAGGCTGAGCTTAAAGACGGAAACCCAGGGCAACACTCACTGTGAGTTCAGGAAGACATCACTGAGGTTAAGCTAAAAGACGGTAACCAAGGGAAAACCCACTGTGACTTCAGGAGGACAGTAATCCAGGGCAACACCCACTATGGTGTCAGGGTTAGGTTAATGAGGTTAAGCTTAAACCCATTGTGACGTCAAGAGGGTTATGTCACTGAGGTTAAGCTTAAATATGGTAACCCAGGGCAAAACCCACTCTGACATCAGGAGGATGTCACAGAAGTTATGCTCAAAGACCGTAACCCAGGAGAAAACCCACTGTGACATCAGGAGGACGTCACTGAGGTTAAGCCTAAAGGCAGTAACCCAGGGCAAGGCACAAGTGGAGTCAGATTGACATCAATGAGGTTAAGCTTAAAGACAGTATCCCAGGGCAAAACCAACAGTGAGTTCAGGAGGACATCATGGAGGTTAAGCTTAAACACAGTAACCCAGGGAAAAACCCACTGTGACCACAGGAGGATGTCACTGAGGTTATGCTTAAAGTTGGGAAGCCAGGGCAAAACCAATGTGACTTCAGGAGGACGTCCCTTAGCTTAAGCTAAAAGACCATAACCCAAGGCACCACCCACAATGGAGTCAGGGTGACGTAAATGAGGATAAACTTAAAGACGTTAACCCAGGAAAAAACCCACTGTGATGTCACGAGGACATCACTGATGCTATGCTTAAAGATGGTAACCCAGGGTAACACCCACTGTGACATCAGGAGTACATCAATGTGGTTAAGCTTAAAGATGGTAATCAAGGGAAAAACCTACTGGGACGTCAAAAGGACCTCACTGTGGTTAAGCTTAACGACGGTAACCCAGGGTAAAAATGCAGTGGGAGGTCTGGCGGATGTCACCGAGCTTAAGCTGAAAGATCAAAACCCAGAGCAAAACCGACTGTCACATCATGAAGACATCACAAAGGTTAACCTTAAAGAGGGTAACCCAGGGAAAATCCACTGTGACGTCAGGAGGACATCACTGAAATTAATCTTAAATAAGGTAACCTATGGCAACACCCACTATGACGTCCAAAGGACATCACTGAATTTAACCTTAAAGATGGTAATCCGGGACAACACCCACTGTGGTGTCAGGAGGATGCCACGAAGGTTAAGCTTAATGAAAGTTACCCCAGGGCAAAACATAATGTGACGTCAGGAGGACGTCACTGAGGTTAAGTTAAAAGATGGTAACCCAGGGCAAAAACCATTGTGAACTCAGTAGGATGTCACAGAGGTTAAGCTTAAATGTGGTAACCCAGGGGAAAAGGCAATGTGAGGTTAGGAGGATGTCACGGAGGTTAAGCTGAAAGACCATAACCCGGAGTAAAACTGAGAGTGACGTCATGTGGATGTCAGGAAGGTTAAGCTTAAAGACGGTAACAAAGCAAAAAACCCACTGTGACATCAGGAGGACTTCACTGAGAGTAAGCTTAAAGACAGTATCCAAGGAAAAAAACCCATTGTGACATCAATAGGACATCACTGAGGTTAATGTTAAAGATGGTTACACAGGTCAACATCCAATGTGACGTCAGTATGAGGTCACGGAGGATAATTTAAAAGTTGGTAACCCAGGGCAAAACACACTGTGACATCAGGAGGATGTCATGGAGGTTAAGCTTTAAGATGGTAAACCAGGGCAAAACTGACTGTGAGTTCAGGAGCACATCACGGAGGTTAATATTAAAGACAGTAACCCAGGGAAAAACCCACTGTGATGTCAGGATGTCATCACTGAGGTTATGCTTAAAGATGATTAACTCAGGGCAAAACCCATGTGAAGTCAGGAGGACATCACAGAGTTTAAGCTTAAAGAAGGTAGTCGAGGTAAAAACCCATCTTGACGTTGAAAGGATGTCACTGAGGCTGAGATTAAAAATGGTAACCCAGGGAAAACTCATTATCATGCCAGACGTCACTGAGGTTAAGCTGAAAGACGGTAACCAAGGTAAAAAGTCAACTGCGACACCAAAAGAACGTCAGCGAGGCTAAGCTAAATGACACTAACGAAGGGAAAAACCCACTGCGACGTCAAAAGGACGTCACTGACGTTAAACTTAAAAATGGTAACCAAAGGCAAACGTACTGTGAGTTCAGGAGAACATCTCTGAGGTTAAGCTAAAAGATGGTAACCCAGGGCAAAACCCACTGTGATGACATGAGGACATCACGAAAGTTAAACTTAGAGACGGTAAACCAGGGTAAAGCCCACTGTGTGCTCAGGAGGACATCATGGAGGATAAGTTTAAAGATGGTAACCCAGGGCAAACCCATTGTGACGTCAAAATGATGTCACGAAGCATAAGCTTAAAGAAAGTAACCCAGGACAACATCCAACATGACGTCAGGAAGACATCACTGAGGTTAAGTTAAAAGACAGTAACCAAGGTAAAAACCCACAATGACGTCAGAAGGACAACACAGAGTATAATCTTGAAGATGGTAACCCAGGGGAAAACACACTGTGAGGCCATGTGGATGTCACCGAGTTAAGCTGAAAGACCATAACCCAGAGCAAAAACAACTTTGACGACATGAGGACATCACGAAGGTTAAGCTTAAAGACATAAATCCACTGTGAAGTGTGGAGGACTTAATGGAGGTTAAGCTTGCCGAAGGTAACCCATGGCAACACCCATTGTAATGTCAGGAGGAGATCACTAAGGTTAAGCTGAAAGATGGTAACCAAGGACATCATGAATTGTGATGTCAAGAGGAAGATTAAAACCCAGGGCAAAACCCATTGTGATGCCATGAGAAAGTCAGTCAGGTTAAGCTTAATGCTGAAAACCCACAGCAACACACATTTGAATGTCTGGAGGAAAATTGTAACCCAAGGGAACATCTATTGCGATTGCAGGAAGAAGATGATAACCCTGGGAAAGGCCCACTGTGATGTCAGGAGGAATTTTACGCAGGGTAACAACCCTTGGGGTGTGAGGAGGAAGTCACTAAGATTAAGCTTAAAGATGGTAACCTAGGGCAACACCAATTGTGATGTCAGGAGGAAGATGGTAACCCAGGGCAACACCCATTGTGGTGTAAGAAGGAAGTCACTAAGGTTAATATAGAAGATGGTATCCAAGGGCAGCATGAAGTGTGATGTCAAGAGGAAGATATTAACCCGGTGCAATGCCCTTTGTGATGTAAGGAGAAATTCTCTATTGTTAAGGTAAATGAGGGTAACCCAGGGCAACTCCCACTGTGACATACGGAGGACGTCACTAAGTTAAAGCTTAAACATGGTAACCCAGGGTAACACCCATTGTGGTGTCTGCGGGAAGATGGCAACCCATGCAACACCCATTTTGATTTCAGGAGTAAGTCACTACAGTTAAGTTTAAAGAAGGTAACCCATGGTTAGATGCATTGGGATGTTTGGAGGAAGATGGTAACCCAGGGCAACACGCATTGTGATGTCAATGGAAGTCACTCAGGTGAAGCTTCAAGGTGGTAACCCAGGGCATCGCTCATTGTGATGTCAGGAGGAACTCACTAAGTTTAAGCTTAAAGAGGGTAACCCAGGAAAATACCCATTGTGATGACCGGAGGACATCACTAAGGTGAGGCTTAAAAATGGTAACCCAGGGCTACATCCACCGTGGTGTCAGGAGGAAGTCAGTAACGTTAAGATAAAACACAGTAACCTGGGTCAACAACCATTGTGATGTCTGGAAGAAATGACTTAGCTTAAGCATAAAAATGGTAACCCAGGCCAACACTCCTTGCTTAAAGAGTGTAACTGAGGGCAACAACAATTGTGGTGTCAGGATGAAGTGGCTAAGTTTAAGCTTAAACATACTAGCCCAGGGAAAGCAATTGTTATGTCAGGAAGAAGATGGTAACCCACAGCAGCACCCATTGTGGTGTCAGGGGGATGTCAATAAGGTTAAGCTTAAGGATGGTAACATAGAGCAACAACCATTTTGATGTCAGGAAGAAGATGGTATCACACGGTAACAGCGTTTGTGATGTCAAGAGGAAGAGGGTAACCGAGGGCATCACCCATTGTAACGTCAGGATGAAATGACTAAGATTAATCTTAGAGATAATATCCCAGGGCAACACTCATTGTGATGTCAGTAGGAAGCCAGTAAGTTTAAGATAAAGACAGTAACCCAGGGCAAAAACCATTGTTATGTCAGGAGGAAGTCAGTAAGGTTAAGCTTAAAGAGGGTAATCCAAGCAAAAGCCATTGTGTTTTCAGGATGAAGTCACTAAGGTGAATCTTAAAGAGGGTAACCCAGGCAAAACCCATTGTGATGGCAGGAGGAAGACAATAAGGTAAAGCTTAAAGACGGTAACCCAGGGCAAAACCCATTGTGATGTCAGGAGGAAATCACAAAGGTTAAGCTTAATGACGGAAACCCAGGGCAACACCCATGTGATGTCAGGAGGACATCACTAAGGTGAAGCTTAAAGATGGTAACCCAGGACAACACCCATTGTGATATCAAGAGCACATCTACTAAAGTGAAGCTTAAAGATGGTAACCCAGGGTGACATCCATGTAATGTCAGGAGGAAGTCACTAATGTTAAGCTTAAAAATGATAACCCAGGGCAATCCACAATGTGAAGACAGGAGGAAGAAGGTAATCCAGGCCAACACCCATTGTGACGTCAGAAGTAAGTCAGTAAGGTAGGCTTAAAGACCGTAACCCAGGGACACACCCATTGTGATGTCATGAGAAAGTTACTAAGGTGAAGCTTAAATTTGGTATATGAGGGCAACACCCATTGTTATGTGAAAAGGAAGACACTAAGGTTAAGCTTAAAGTTAGTAACCCAGGGCTAAAAAGATTGTTATGTCAGGATGAAGTCACTAAGGTTAAACTTAAAGATGGGACCCCAGGGCAACACCCATTGTCACGTCAGGAGGAAGTCACTAAGGTTAAGTCTAAAGATGATGACACAGGGACAACACCTATTTTGGTGTCAGGAGGAAGTCACTAAAGTTAAGCTTAACGATGCTAGCCGAGTGAAACAACCACTGTGATGTCAGGAGGATGATGATAACCCAGGGCAACACCCATTGTCATATCAGGAGGAAGTCACCAAGGTTAAGCTTAAAGACAGTAACCCACAGCAAAACACATAGTGATGTACCGAGGAAGATGGTAACCCAAGGCAACACTTATTGTGATGTTTGGAGGAAGATGGTAACCCAGTGCAACACTCATTGTGATGTTAGGAGGAAGTCACTAATGTTAAGCTAAAAGATGGTAACGCAGGACAACACCAATTGCGATGTCAGGAGGAATATGGTAAACCAGGGCAACAGCCATTGTGAAGTCAGGAGGATGTCACTAAGGTTAAACTTAATGACGATAACCCAGGGAAACACCCATTGTGATGTCAGGAGGAGGATTATAACACAGGGCAACACCCATTGAGATGTCAGGAGGAAAGGTAACCCATGGCAACACCCATTCTGGTGTAAGGAGGAAGTCACCAAGTTTAAGATAAAAGATGCTAACTAAGGGCAACACGAATTGTGATGTCAGGAAGAAGATCTTACCCCAGGGCAACACCCATTGTGATGTCAGGAGAAAGTCACTAAGTTTAAGCTAAAAGAGGGTAACCAAGGGTAACTCCCATTGTGATGTCCAGAGGATGTCCCTGAATTTAAGTGTAAACACCATAACCCAGGGTAACACCCTTTGTGGTGTCTGGGGAAGATGGTAACCCAGGGCAACACCCATTGTGATTTCAGGAGAAAGTCACTACATTTAAGCTTAAAGAATGTAACCCATGGTAAGATGCATTGTGATGTAAGGAGGAAGATGGTAACTCAGGGCAACATCTATTGTGATGTAAAGACAAAGTCACTCAGGTGAAGCTTAAAGATGGTAACCCAGGGCAACACCCATTGTAATATTAGGAGGAACTCACTAAGATTAAGCTTAAGAGAGTGACCCAGGACAACACCCATTGTGACGTCTGGAGGACATCACTAAAGTGAAGCATAAAGATGGTAAACCAGGGCTACATCCATCCTGGTGTCAGGAGTATGTCACTAAGTTTGAGCATAAAGAGGGTGACTCAGGGCAATACCCATTGTGATGTCAGGATGAAATGACTAAAGTTAAGCTTAAAGATGGTAACCCAGTGCAACACTCTTTGTGATGTCAAGAGTAATTCACTAAGGTTAAGATAAAAGATGATAACCCAGGGCAACAACTATTGTGGTGTCAAGAGGACGTCAATAAGGTTAAGGTTAAAGAAGGCAACCCAATGAAAAACCCATTGTGATTCAGGAGGAAGCTACTAAGGTTAAGGTTAAAGAGTGTAACCGAAGGCAACAACAATTGTGGTGTCAGGAAGAAGTGAGTAAGATTAATCTCAAACAAGTTGACACAGGGCAAGCACTTGTGATGTCAGGAAGAAGATGGTAACTCACAGCAACATCTAATGTGGTGTCAGGAGAATGTCAATAAGGTTAAGGTTAAAGATGGTAACCTAGGTCAACAACAATTGCGATGTCAGGGTGAAGTCACTAAGGTTAAGATTAAAGATGGTAACACAGAGAAACACCCATTGTGATGTCAGGAAGATGATGGTAAACCAGGGCATCACCCATTGTGATGTCAGGATGAAATGAATAAGGTTAAGCTTAAAGATGGTATCCCAGCGCAACACTCATTCTGATGTCAGTAGTAAGTCACTAAGGTTCAGATACAAGAGGTTAACCCAGGGCAGGAACCATTGTGATGTCAGGACGAATTCACTAAGGTTAAGCTTAAAGATGGTAAGCCAGGTGACAACCAAGGTGTTATCAGGATGAAGTCACTAAGGTGAAGCTTAAAGAGAGTAACCCAGGCAAAACCCATGGTGATGGCAGGAGAAAGTCACTAAGGTAAGGCATAAAGACAGTAATCCAGGGCAACGACCATTGTGATGTCAGGAGGAAGTCACTAAGGTTTAGCCTAAAGAAGATAACCCAGGAAAACACATATTGTGATGTCTTTAGGAAGTCAGAACGGTTAATTTAAAGATGGTAACCAAGGGCAACACCCATTGTGATGTCAGGAGGAAATCACTAAGTTTAAGCTTAACGATGGTAACCAGGGCAACACCCATTGTCATGTCAGGAGGAAGTCACTAAGAAAAGCTTAAATATTGTAACGGAGGACAACACCCATTGTGGTTTCAGGAGGAAGTAACTATGGTTAAACTTAAATATGTTAACCTAGGGCAACACTCATTGTGATGTCAGAAGGAGGTCACTCACGTGAAGCTTAAGAATGATAACCCAGGGCAACACCCACTGTGATGTCAGGAGGAAGTCACTAAGGTTAGGCTTAAAGATGGTAACCCAGGGTAACACCCATTGTCAATTCAGGAGGAGGTCACTAAGGTTAAGCGTAAAGATTGTAACCCAGGGCAACACCCATTGTGGTGTCAGGAGGAAGTCACTAAGGTTAAGCTTAAAGATGTTAACCAAGGGCAACACTCATTGTGATGTCAGGAAGAAGATGGTAACCCAGGGTAACACCCATTGTGATGTCAGGAGGAAGATGGTAACCCAGGGCAACATCCATTGTAACGTCAGAATGAAATGACTAAGGTTAAATAAAGATGATAACCCAGGGAAATACCCACTGTGATGTCAGGAGGAATATGGTAGCCCAGGTCAACACCCATTATGGTGTCTGGAGGAAGTCACTAAGGCTAAGCTTAAAGATGGTAACCTATGGCAACACACATTGTGATGTCAGAAGTAAGATGGTTA
>CAUYON010103537.1:0-15103 GCA_963573935.1 Arctocebus calabarensis
GCATCATAGCTCACAGCAACCTCCAACTCCTGGGCTCAAGCGAGTCTCCTGCCTCTGCCTCCCTAGTAGCTGGGACAACAGGCGCCCACCACAATGCCCGGCCATTTTTTGATTGCAGCCGTCATTGTTGTTTGGCGGGCCCGGGCTGGATTCGAACCCACCAGCTCAGGTGTACGTGGCTGGCGCCTTAGCCTGTTGAGCCACAGGCGCTGAACCAAAGGTTCGTTTTTCTTTCCATTGTGTCTGTCATCTCAAAGAACAGGGGTTTCAGGAAGAGAAGCATGTTTGCCTGCTCCATCCCAGCACCCAGGTACCTGCTCTGAGTAAACGTTCAACTGTTGATTGCAATGAGCACAATGAAAAGATGAGCCCCACAGTTTCCTGCTATAAAAACAAGCTCGTCTTTTCTCCAATACAGACTATTTTTTGTTACCTGTCCAAAGTAGCCTTCCCTCCTTGTTTCCCCCTTCAATGTGTTCCTTTCCTCAACTTCTGTTTCTTTAAGGAGTTTAGTCCCTAGGTACTACCAGGGTGAACCCAACAGAGATCCTTCTAGCCCCAAAGATGCCCGAAGGATGTGGTGGACACACATTCAGATGTTGAAAGCACTTCGGGCTTTCAATAGCCCAAGGCACCCAGCAGCTTCTTCCCTGATCCCCGCTAAAGTCACCAAGAGTCCATCAGAACGTAGATTCACACAGTACAAGAAGTGGAAGGAAAGCTGTCGGCCAGAGCCACAGGAAAGGACAGACATGAAAAAGGCAAAATCAGAAGCAGGGAAGAGTGTATTCAGAGACACAAAGGCCGACAGGAGCAAATAGGGAGGCTGGCCTGGAGGGCTGAACTGGACATCCAAACAAGCAGACTGGACATCAGAAGTGCAGGGACCCAGTCAAGCAAGGTGTCAGTACCAGGACCTGCACTGCAAGAAAGGAGCCTAAGTCAGCATGCACCAAGCAAGGCTCTCTGTGCATATCTGAGAGGGGACAATCGTGGGACGCAGAAATTAAGCAGAAAGGCTCCAAGGGCAGAGCAGTGCCTGTGGTTCTAGCAAATATCCACAAACTGTACACTTTACCGTCATAAATCAGAGGACAGTCTTCACTGCTTGACAGCTTACATTTCTAATGTTCAGGGTTTTATCCCCTCAGAAATTTAGTGGTAGATGAGTAACGAAGTGTTAGGAATTGTCATTAAAGGGGGGGAGAAGGCACTTGTGTTGTAGACTACTCTGGTTGTATTTCATATGCATTTCACATGATCCCATGATATTGCAAACTTGTACTCGAATGCTACTATCTTGAAGGACGAGGGGACTTTTTAACCCTTTATTAATGAAAATGATTTGTTTTCCTTTCATGACTTGTTCACTGATGCCTCCAACTCTGGGAAGACAGTATCCAAATACCATTGAAATGACTTGCAACCCAATCGTTTCCTTAATTCAACACGCTCACTAATGTTTCCATAGGCAATGTATCTTAGACCAGGTCTTCGAAGAAAAATTTGTTCCTAAATGAAAATAAAGAGTTAAAATGTATTAGACCAAACAAATCTTTGGTAATTGAATCACGATCTCTAACATGGAACTCAGAAATCCCTCCCAATTTCCTCTGCATGGGGAACAAGGGCAGAAACATACCACCGGGTCTTGGATTTACTAACCTAGCACACAGCACCCACAGGATGTGCCACGGCACCATGACAAGTGTCAGCGTGGATCCAAGAGGACTGGTCCTGCTTCTGAGGAGCTGCAGAAACACAGCCATCGGTGGTAGTGCCCCTCCTCAGACTCTCTCAGTGAGAAACCAGGAACCCCTCACTCCCAGGCCCAATCAATATTTCTATCTTCTCAGAAACAGGGGGTACCATGGGCATAATGGACTCTGAAGGGCGATGGCCGGGTTCAAAGTCCAGCTCTGCCGTTAATTATCTCTTTGACCTTGGGGAGTTAGTTGAAGCCTCTCCTCTTAAGGTTGTTGTGAAGACTGAACACTTCAATAGGTACTTGCAAAGCCCCTGGGAGAGGAAGGCTGGCACAGAGTAACCAACCCCTGGTTGATTTTTTTGTGTGCTGCAACTTAAGGAAGACTAAGAATGAATGTCTAATGGACTCTGCTGGACCCACATTAAAAGAAGTATTCTAGGTAGACTGAAGCCTCTGAGAGAGCAGAGCCCCTGTACTTAGGTCTGTGCATTCCCAGTGCCTGGGACACAGGCTACGACTTGTGTTGCATGAGAGAGTGAGTTTGCTTATCCAAATCAACTTATCATGGGCATGCCACATTGGCTTCTCCCTGGGAGCCTTGACCACTGTAGGTCTTTGCCAGCTCTAGATCCCAAGGGCAGATTGGTGCAGGGGATGGGCTTAAAGGTGGAGTAGGGTGTTATCATTTCCCTCTCCCTGTACAAAGCCCCCTCTTCTCTGGGTCAGTCACTAAATTTCCCAATGTGCCATATCATACAAGCCATTGATTTTATACTTAACATTACATTAATTATTTTAACACTATGTGTTTTATGAAATTCAGAAAACCGATTGCTCAGAGATATCTATGTTTAATTTAACCACCTAGATCCATAAACAGAGCTCACAGAAAAAAAAAAATCAATGAACATAAGCTCACAATCTCTTGTAATAAACACAATTTTGAATAACAAGATACCATGTTTTTAACTTACCAGATTAGAAGAGTATCATAGTTCAATTATAACCATTGTACAGAGACAGACACTCTCGGACACATTCGAAGGTGCTGTCAATGGCAGCACAGGTGCTCAAGTTCAGTTTGGATATTACCCATCAGGGTCTAAAATGCAGCAGCTAATGTTCCAGTGAATTCATGTCTTGAATTTATTCCAAAGATACATTTGCACAAATGTGCAAAAAGATATATGTAAAGAATGTTCATTTAAATATTGTTAAGAAATAACGAAAAACCAGGATGATCAGAATGGTTGTCAAAAGGGAGTATTTACCAGTAGGATTGATTTTTAGTAGATCCTTCCAAAGGAACTATTTAAAAGGATGAGATTTGGGGCGGTGCCTGTGGCTCAGTGGGTAGGGCACTGGCCCCATATACCAAGGGTGGTGGCTTTGAACCTGGCCCCAGTCAAACTGCAACAAAAAAGTAGCCAGGTGTTGTGGTAGACACCTGTAGTCCCAGCTACTTGGGAGGCAGAGGCAAGAGAATCACCTAAGAGCTGGAGGTTGCTGTGAGCTGTGATGCCACAGGACTCTACCGAGGGCAAGTAACAAAGTAAGACTCTGTCTCTAAAAAGAAAAAAAAGGATGAGATTTTTATATTGTTTTTTTTTTTGAGACAGACTCTCACTTTGTCACTCTTGGTAGAGTATCATGGCATCGTAGCTCACAGCAACCTCAAACTCTTGGGCTCAACCGATTCTCTTGCCTCAGCCTTTTAAGTAGCTGGGACTACAGGCACCCTCCACAATGTCTGGCTATTTTTTTTTTTTTTTTTTTAGAGATGGAGTCTCGCTCTTGCTCAGGCTGGTCTTGAACTCCTGAGCTCAAGCAAACCATCTGCCTCAGCCTCCAAGAGTGCCGGGATTCCAGGCATGAGCCACCATGCCTAGTCTTTTTTTGAGATAGAGTCTCACTCTGTTGCCCAGGCTAGAATGCTGTCATCATCATAGCTCACAGCAACCTCAAATTCTTGGGCTTAAGCAATCCTCTTGCTTCAGCCTCCCAAGTAACTGGGACTACAGATGCCCCCACAACACCTGGTTAGTTTTTCTATTTTTAGTAGAGACAGCTCTTGCTCTTGCTCAGACGGGTCTCAAACTCCTGAGCTCAAGCAATCCTCCTTCCTTGGGCTCCCAGAGTGCTAAGATTACAGGTGTGAGCTATTGTGCCCAGCTTGTGTTCTAATTTTGAAAAATGATTTGAAGTGTATTTGTATTTTTATTTATTTATTTTGAGACAGAGCCTCAAGCTGTCACCCTGGATAGAGTGCTGTGTAATTACAGCTCACAGCAACCTCTAATTCCTGGGCTCAAGAGAGTCTCCTGCCTCCACCTCCCAAGTAGCTGGGACTGCAGGCGCCCGCCACAACGCCTGGCCATTTTTTGGTTGCAGCCGTCATTGTTGTTTGGCGGGTCTGGGCTGGATTCGAACCCGCCTGCTCAGGTGCATGTGGCTGGCGCCTTAGCCCGTTGAGCCACAGGTGCCAAACCTGAAGTGTATTTTTAAAACATACTAAAAACTGAAAAAACTCAGAACAAAATATTTTACAAATCTAACTATGAATAATAAAAAGATATAGTTTTGCGTACATGGGTGTGGTAAGAGGCAACTACAAAGAGTAATTCAGTTATTACTTCTGAGGGGTGGACCTATGGGTTTAGAACTCACTTTTCACTTCATACTCTACACAGTAATGCATGCCATTTGAAAATGAGCATGTTTGATGTTCTTTTTCAAATATGAGAACTATAATAAACATATAAAAAGTACATAAAATATAAATGTACAGCTTAATGGGTTGTTGAAAAATCAAGCCCAGTAACTTGAAGTTAAAAAATAGAATATTGGGCTCAGCGCCTGTGGCTCAAGTGGCTAAGGCTCCAGCCATATACACCTGACCTGGCGGGTTCGAATCCAGCCCGGGCCCGCCAAACAACGACGGCTGCAACCCAAAACTAGCCGGGCATTGTGGTGGGCGCCTGTAGTCCCAGCTACTTGGGAGGCAGAGGCAGGAGACTCGCTTGAGCCCAGGAGTTGGAGGTTGCTGTGAGCTGTGATGCCACAGCATTCTACCCAGGGTGACAGCTTGCTCAAAAAAGGAAGGAAGGAAGGGAGGGAGGGAGGGAGGGAGGGAGGAAGGAAGGAAGGAAGGAAGGAAGGAAGGAAGGAAGGAAGGAAGGAGAATATTGGGCAGGCGCAGTGGCTCACGCCTGTAATCCCAGCACTTTGAGAGACCAATGGATCACTTGAGCTCAAGGGTTTGAGACCAGCCTGAACAAAAGTGAGACCCCATCTCTACCAAAATAGAAAAACTAGCTAGGCATTGTGATAGGTGCCTCTAGTCCCAGCTACTCCAGAGGCTGAGGCAGGAGGATCTCTCTTAAGGCCAAGAGTTTGAGGTTGCTGTGAGCTATGATGATGACACAGCACTCTACCCAGGGCGACAGAGTGAGAATCTCTCTCAAGAAACAAACAAACAAAAAAATAGAACATTACCAGCATTCCTTTCTCCCCCTTCCTGATCACATCCCTTTCCCCCAGTTTAAATACCATCCTGATTCAGGTCTTTGCGTTTTATTCTGGCATTAGTATCTACTTATGTGTGCACACATTACGTGGTTTGTTTTTACCCATTTTTAACTTCATTGAAAGGGAATAATACAGTGTATATTCTATTGTGTTTGGCTGCTTTTATTCCCCATTTATAAAATTTATCTGTGCTGTTGTGATGCATGACAATGTCTCAGTCAGTGATGGCCTGCATGTTGATCATGGTCATAAGATTATAATATAGTTATTTTTATTGTGTCTTTTCTATGTATAGATGTGTTTAGATACACAAATACTTAACCTTCATGTTACAATTGCCTGCAGTACTCAGTACAGTAACACATTGTAGCAGGGTGTCCCACCTGTGGCCCACAGGCCACAGGCAGGTTACTTGAGGACTATTTGGGTTATTAGAGGCCTGTTTTGCTTATCTGGGGTGTCAGATATCTTGAAAAGTATGCATTAACTTTTTTTTTTTAATTTGGCTAATCAGCTTTCATTAGTGTTTGTGTACTAAATGTGTGGCCCAAGACAGTTCTTATTCTTCTGACGTCTGGCAGAAAAGAAAACACACCCCCACTGCAGGTTTGTAGCCTTGGAGCCATAGGCCATCCTATGTGGCTTAGGCTGTACCATCTGGGTCTGTGATGTTTGCACAATGACAGACAACATTGCCTAACTCAGCAGTTCAACCTTCCTAATGCCTAATACAGTTACTGTGGGTCACGACCCACAGTTTGAGAACCGCTGGCCTAACTGCTTTTCTCAGACCCTATTCTCAACATTAAGTGACACATGACCGTATATCTACAGTTAATTTTCATTACCGTTTAGTATTACACCAACTAAATCTATCACATTTATCCATTCTAGGTTTTTTTTTTTTTTTTTTGAGACAAGGTCTTGCTGCATCTCCTGAGTAAGAATGCAGTGCTGTCATTGTAACTTACAGCAACCTTAACCTCCTGGGTTCACAACGATAGTCCTGTCTGAGCATCCTGAGTAACTAGGACTACAGGCACATCCTATCATACCCAGATAATTTTTCTGAGTTTTGTGTTTTTGTAGAGACATTGTCTTGTTCTTGCTCAGGCTAGTCTTAAACTCCTGGCCTCGAGTAACCCTCTGCCTTGACCTCCCAAAGCACTAGGATTATAGGTGTGAGCCACTGGGCCTGGCCTACCCACTCCATTCTTTTTTTTTTTTTGCAGTTTCCAGCCCAGGCTGGGTTGGAACCCACCACCTCCAGCATAGGGGGCTGACGCCCTACTCCTTTGAGCCACAGGCACCGCCCCACCCACTCCAGTCTTGTACAGTTGATCCTTGAACAACACAAGTTTGAAATGCATAGGTCCACTTATACGTGGATTTTTTTCAACCAAAGGGGAATTGAAAACAGTATTCCTAGGATAGAAACCCATGAACATGGAGGGCCAACTTTTCATATCCAGGGGTTCTCCAGGGCCAACTTTAGTATGGATTTAGTGTGGATGATAGTGTGAATGGGATCCTGGAGCCAATACTCTGTGGACACCAGGGGACAACTGCATTCGGTTTTGGCTAACACAAACAATGCTGTTTATCCCGTTCTTGTTCACGTGTCCTGGAAAAGCGTGTATTTCTGTAGTGCGTATTCTGCATGGAATTGCCTCATCATAGGGTATTCATATCTTTTACTTTAGTAGATGTTACCAAACTGTTTTCAAAAGTGAGCTTATGATAATTAACACCCACAATAGAGGTGCCTGGAAATTCCCATTGCTCACCAATATTTGGTCCTATCAGATTTAAAACATTTTAGCAATCGAGGTGGTGATGGAGAAACAGCTCACTGAGTTTTTAATTCGGGGTTTAATTACCCCGATTACAAAAGAAATCAAACATTATTACTTTCATAATTTAAAAGAAAGGTAAAACGAAAACCAGGATCTGCTATCACAGACAGATTCTTACCTACTTCTTCCCATTCATTTGAAATGAGGTCTTGCTGGGGTTCCTTGTCTGTATTTTCCTATATGTGGCTGCTGGATAGATACACACCTTTAGGTCCTGGCAAGGGGAGGACGTGAAACTGGAGGGGTCTAGATTTGACACTGTGTGCTGGTGGAACACAGGTAGTGGAGGTTCCTATGGGGTCCCCAAACCAGCAGCACCCACATCCTGTGGGAAATCGGTAATGGAGGAAAAATATCTGAAGAGCTGCGTGTAGGGATGCGGCAGAGAGAGAGGCTGTTTGCTTCTGGTAATTCCTTGGGGATGGGAGGGGGGTGGGAAATAGATCTTGGCCAAACAAATAGAAAAAGACCTCTCTTGATTTACTTCTGAGAAGTAACTTGAGTTTCCCTAGAAATTAAAATAAAAATAATGAGGTGTATGAGTGGTAGCTCAGAACTAACTAATTGAGAATAGGGTTGGGGTGGGTTGATGAGAGGTTGCAGGGGGAACCATTAATTTAAGGAAAACAGAGAAAAAAACAAAAATTGTATCTAGAGCAGCAGAAGGCTTCTCCAGAACAAGCCCCCACCTTATATTCATCCAGCCAGACGTGCATCATTCTTAGAGAGTTATGTGCAAAGGCTCTTCTGATGGTAGAAAGGTTTTTGAATTGTCTTTTAGCAATATGTCCTACTCGGGAACAGGGGATTATAAAGAGTTGGCCGCCGCACATCCAAATCTAGGCATAGGAACAAGAAACATATTAATTTTTTCTGCTAGTAATAGGCAACGGTTATACTTTTTATAAGCATAATCATAGCTAATATCGATTAAGTTTCTTATTTTATTTAATCTTCACAATGACCTTATAATGTAGAAACTGTGATTGTCCCCATTTTACAGATGAGGAAAGAACTTCCCAGGGACATGGAAGTTAAGTGGCAGAGCCCCGTGTTCATCTGACTCCAGCGCCAGTCTGAATGCTCACTTACTCTGCCTCTTCCGTAATTAAGCACAGACGTGGCTGGCTGTAAGCAAGGAATGAGAAAAATGCTGATTGTGACTGAATTCATTATGTGTTCATCCTTTTTATACTTAAAACACTTTATAGCACTTCCTACTTTTTCATCCTTTGCTAAGAGTCGTTTGTGTTCTGTTTTTGAGACTGGGTCTCACTCTGTTGCCCAGGCTAGTGTACAGTGGCGTCCTCATAGCTCACTGCAGCCTCAAACTCCAAGGGCCAAGCGATCCTCTTGTCTTCGCCTCTCCAGTACTTGAGGCTACATGAGGCCGATCAATGACATGGCAAAGAAAAAGGAAAGTGCTTATTGTTCTAAGCCACTCAGTTTTGAGGTGGTTTGATACCTACCTCAAACTAGCTGCCTGACTCCTAAAATCCTTAGGAATAGAAATTTGCAGATGGGCCAAAGAGGGTAACCCACGGAAGAGTGCCAGCCAGAGCGGGAGGAGGGGGGGAGGAGCTGGGCTAAGTCTCTCTCTGGTATGCAGATGAGCGAAAGCCTACTTCACCCTTTCTATGTTGCAGAATGCACGGTTTGTTTTCGCAACACAGCACCCAAAAGACACCTTGGGCAGAGTCTAAACTGGCGTGGACATCTAAGAGTTTCAGTCTGGGGCTGGGACAGAGAGCTGGGCTTGTCTCAGTGGCAAACCGCACCGTGCAAGTCAGGCCCTGGTTTCTAGGGCAGCGCACCTTGCCGACATCTGGGGATTCCAGGAGAGGGCACAGGTGCTGAGGAGCTGGGGCAGGTGGAGACTGCAGGTAGGCAGGGTCTGTTTGAGGCCAGCTTCTGCTTTGCTGGGAAAATTGAAGTGCAAATTTTGAAGCTGCGAGAACCAATTGAAAACTGAAGTGCAGGCTGGGCGCCTGTGGCTCAACGGGCTAAGCTGAGCTGGCGGGTTCGCATCCAGCCCGGGGCTGCCAAACAACAATGACAGCTGCAACCAAAAAATGGCCGGGCGTTGTGGCAGGCGCCTGTGATCCCAGCTACTTGGGAGGCGGAGGCAGGAGACTTGCTTGAGCCCAGGGATTGGAGGTTGCTGTGAGCTGTGATGCCACGGCACTCTATCCAGGGTGACAGCTTGAGGCTCTGTCTCAAAAAAAAAAAAAAAGAAAACTGAAGTGCAAATTTTGAAGTCATGAGAACCATTCAAAGGCTGGAAGTAAGTCTGAAGGTCTGGGGGCACCCAGGGAAGCATCAATCTCCACAAACTATGGTAGCACTGAGCTCAGGAAAACTCAAGCACTGGAGGCTTCCAAAGCAGGGCCAGCGCAGCTAAGAAGTGACTTAGGAAAAGGAAGAGGTGACCAGGTGTCAGGGGGAAGGGTCTCCCGACCTGAAGTCTAGTAGATAGTAACAGACAGGAAGCGGTAGGTTTGGAGCATTGCACTTACTAGTTCTGTGAATTTGGCCAAGTTTATTCAACCTGTGACTCATTTCCCCATTCTAAATAGGAGATAATGGAGGTTCCTACCTCACAGGTTAGTGACGGATTAAATGAGTTAGCATCTGCAAGACTTTAAAGCAATGGATGCCAGGCTTAATAAGAACTTGTTTAGGCTTGGTGCCTCTGTCTCAATGGGCTAAGGCGCCAGCCACGTACACCTGAGCTGGCGGGTTCGAATCCAGCCTGGGCCCGTCAAACAACAATGACAGCTGCAACCAAAAAATAACCGGGCGTTGTGGTGGGCGCCTGTAGTCCCAGCTACTTGGGAGGCAGAGGCAGGAGACTCGCTTGAGCCCAGGAATTGGAGGTTGCTGTGAGCTGTGATGCCACCGCACTCTACCCAGGATGACCACTTTTGGAAGGAAGCCATCTAGGATACACATTTCTCCCAAGACGAGGCTACATTCCCCCTTTACATGATCTCATAGTAAGTCCTCTATTGCTCCATCATGTTAGTCAAAAATCAAATGATCCCATTCTACTCCAGTACATTGGAAGGTTTGAGACACTGTAAGCCACTTTGGCACTGCGCGCTGCTGTCTATTACCACCCAGCACAGTGCTTTGCACATACCAAGTACTTATTCAATACTGTGGGATTAATAGACGAGGATTGTGTCATCTGAAGGCCCATCGTATGGCACAGACTCAAAGGATGTGCTCCTTAAATGATGGCTGAATTGAACTTAAGTAGAACTCTGAAGAGATAACCTTAAACTGAAACTATAGATTTGAGTATTGTCGCTATACAGGTGTTAGTTACAGCCATGGGAGGGGACGCCCTTTTTTTTTTTGATACAGATTCTCAAGCTGTTTCCCTGGGTAGAGTGCTGTGGAGTCACAGCTCACAGCAACCTCAAACTCTTGGGCTTAAGCGATTCTATAGCCTGCCAAGTAGCTGGGACTACAGGTGCCCGCCACAACACCTGGCTATTTTTGTTCTTGTTGCTGCAGTTGTCATTGTTGTTTTAGCTGGCCCGGGGCCAGTTCAAACCTGCCTGCCTTGGTGTATGTGGCCGGTGCCACTGAGCCACGGGCGCCGCCAACGAGGTGATGCTCTTAAAAACATCAACATGGGTGTGGCACAGTGCCTACCCATCCAGTTGCTATCCCCTTAATTACTGGAACATTGGAGAGTACAGACAGCCCGGACCCGGTAGCTGGGCTGCAGGTGGGAGGTATTCGGTTGGCAGAGTAGAGGCTCTTTCACATAGGATACAGGAATATGGTACTATGTTGACAAGCAGTGTGGCTTCACGGGCTGAGAAGACACATAGCAAGGATGGAAACTGTGGCACTCTGTGTCTGAGAGATGAGAACCCGCAGGGATTCCCGAGAAGGAAACAGAACAACTGAGCAGTGGAGGGGACTGCGAATGTGGTCCTAAACCCCGAGAAAACTTCTGGAAAGGACTGCTTAGTGTCAACTGCTGTAGTGACCTCAAGTGGATGGAAGACCAAGAGCCAACCATGAGACATCAGTACTATACAGGATGCTGAGAGCCTTCTAAGGATGTTGATCTACTAGAATGAGGTGTAAATGAGGAATGAAGAAGAAATGCAGTTATAAAGATTATTCTTTTCTCAGGAAAGATGAGGGTACATGGAGTGGCTAGAGACAGCTATCAGTGTCAAGAGGGTGCTTTAGCGATCTGTTAATTTACATATTTGTTTATAAACAAAGACATCCAAGCTTATTTAAAAGATACAAGTGGGCATTAGGAATGGGGCAGTTAATAAGATTGGAGCAGGAATAGTTAATACATTTGAACAATATTAGCTGTCCATTGCTATCTATAGAGAATGTAGAGCAAGAAAAAGGAACACACTTACCTTCCAGATCCCCGTGTATCATCCACAAAATAGATTCTTTTCTGGGATACAGGATGTGCTTATTAAGTTATTAGGTCCCCAAAGGGGGTAAACCCCTTGTGCTACATTCTAAGAGAGCAATGTAATTAATGAGATCTAATCAACAAAACAGATAAAAAAAAGTGCCAAAATTGGGCAGTGCCTGTGGCTCAAAGGAGTGGGGCACTGGCCCCATAATCCCAGAGGTGGTAGGTTCAAGCTCAGCCCTGGCCAAAAACTGCAAAAAAAAGAAAGAAAAAAAAGTGCCAAAATCATGGGTGTTATAAAATAATGCCTGGATCAGAAGGGAATGCTGCCAAGTAGGGGCTTGGAGGAAACTATATTGCTCTTAATATTTCCATATGCATAAAAAAGTATCTGAAGTATTATGAGAGAGGTCTGTGCTTAAAAGAACTTTCAAGAAAAACAAATAGCCAGCCAGAAGACAGAGAAAAAAGGAGATAAAATCCTAAACAGAAAAAATATTGGAAAAAAATCCTGCAACTATCAAGACAATTTAAGACGATCTACAGGTAAATTTAAAATATGATGTTATTTTGACATACCATAAATTAGAAAATAAAAATAAATAAAATAATTTTTTAGAAGTAAAAAACATAATTTGATGGGTTTTTTTGTTTGGTTTTGCTTTTGTTTTTTTGAGACAGAGTCTCACTTTATCGCCCTCGGTAGAGTGCCGTGGTGTCACACAGCTCACAGCGACCTCCACCTCTTGGGCTTAGGCGATTCTCTTGCCTCAGCCTCCCGAGTAGCTGGGACTCCAGGCACCTGCCACAACGCCCGGCTATTTTTGTTGCAGTTGTCACTGCTGTTTTAGCTGGCTGGAGCCGAGTTCTAACTCCACCACCCTCCGTAGGTGTGGCTGGTGCCCTACTCACTGAGCCACCGGCGCCGCCCAGAATTTGATGTTTTACTAATTGTTTCAGTTGTTGCAAGGAGGCCTGTAAATTATTTATTGCATGTGACACTGGAATGGCACCCAATGTGCATGTAGGGAAATTGCACATAATTACCACAGCATTTTATGTGAGTTCAAGTTAGCTTTCACTCTCTATGTCCAAAGGTAACTATTTAAAAAACAAAGTCAGAATTACCCTTAGAGAAAGTTCCAAATTTTCTCCTCCCCAAAGATCCATGCCCTTGTCATACTGTCCAATTTCATTGAAATAATGCCTGTCTATAGCAAAAATTCCTCCAGCCATTGCAGGTGACCTACAGAGGGGACACAAATATGAGATTGATCCCACAGAGACAGTTCATTATGGATTTTCCTCACAATTGCATTGAGAACCAGTAATAACTTATAGTTAAAAACTAGAAAACAAACAATTTTGTTAATAGTAAAACTCTAAAACAGTGGTTCTCAACCTGTGAGTACCTGTCATGACCCACAGGAACTGTATTAAAGCCTCACGGCATTAGGAAGGTTAAGAACCATTGCTCTAATATACATTCATATATGTAAAATTACTAGATTAAAACCACCACTGCTTAATGCAGGCAGTGACTTTTACTTAGCTCTCACAACATTACGTAAGCAATGTAGTCTACAAGGTATCTTGATGAGAGGGACAACGATGTTTAGAATTTGAGTTTCTCACGAAGGTGACAGCGGGTTGGCTAGTGGAATTTAGTGCCCTTCCCTTCCAAGGACATTAAGTGAACTGTAATATTTGCTTTTGGAAACACTGTGACATCTCTAAGCATTTTTGTTTTTGTTTTTTACTTCTACCACTAGTAGGGTACAGTAATACCAAACTAAGTAGTTTGAAAGCAATTACAAGTTCATCCAATTCACTCATTTGTACAGAAAAGCATCTCTTGACCACCTGTGATGTGTTAGGGATTAATTTAGGGACTCAATGGGCAAAGAAAGACTCCTGCTCATATGGGGCCAAGTATAAAAGCAGGGCAACCACAGAGAGGGGGTTGCAGTGGTTTCGGAGAAAAATAATGGGATCCTTGATAGGGATACAACAACATCTGAAATGTGGTCAAATTCTTGGTATATTTTGAAGTTGAAACTAACAGATCTACTTGTGGGTGGGAACTGGGGGTAGGAGGAAGGGAAGAATCAAGGCTGACTGTGACCTTTTTTGTCTGACCACTTGCAGATGAAACTGAGATGGGAAATGCTGTGGGTGGGGCAGGTTTGGGAAGGAAGATGCCATTTGTAATATATTTGAGAATTCTATTCAACATTCAAGTAGAGATGCCAAGTAGGCAGTTGGCTATGGTCAGATACAAGAGTCTGGAGTTCTGAGAGCAGCCAGGGCTAGAGACATAAATTTGGGAGGCATCAGTTTCAGACAGATGAGAATCACTATGTGAGTAAGTGCAGTAGAGAGGAGGACCAAGGGTCAAGTCCTGGGACTTCAATATTAAGAGTTTGGAGAGAAGAGGAGGAATTGACAAAGGAGACAGGAAGGTGCCAGAAGTTTTGGATGTAGAAAAGACGTGGGTCATGGGTCCCCAGAGAGCTGAGGAAGCCTGGAGGATCACTGGTGTGCCCCCGAGGCTACGAATTTGCTTGATTGTTATGAGTTATGACTTTTTAAAAACTTACTGCCTCTATATTTTGGTGATCATTAGAACTATTGTAAGTGGCAAAAAAATGTATCTTGAGATACGAGTGCTAATTAATGGCATGGCTAATATCTAAAATTTATTTTTTTCTTTTAATTCTTTAAATATAACCCTTTTTTCTCATATACATTATAATTATAATATATACATATATAAATCACAACTGGTTTCATATTGACAAAATTTTCATAGCTTAATTTTTTATTTAACATAATGAGAATGTTCCTTTTTAATTAATTACCTTTCAAAAACGTAACTTTTAATGACTATGTAATATACTACAAAAATCAATATACTATTGTTAAAAAAATTACTATTTTTTTTTAATAGAGACAGAGTCTCACTCTTGTTCAGGCTGGTCTTAAACGACTGAGCTTAAGGGATCCTCCCATAGAAGTGAGCCACCACATCTGCACAGAATATACTTTGTTTTTCTAACCTTTTCATTAGTATTTGAAATTTATGTTGTTTTCAGATTTTTTCTAATTAAATATTGATATAATATGTATCATTGTACTTATTTTTGATTAATTATTTTCAGATGAATTCCAAGAAGTAGATTAATTGCATCAAAAGTTAAGAATATTGGCTCGGCACCTGTGGCTCAATGGGTTAAGGCGCCAGCCACATACACCTGAGCTGGCAGGTTCAAATCCAGCCCAGGCCTGCCAAACAACAATGACGGCTGCAACCAAAAAATGGCCGGGCGTTGTGGCGGGCGCCTGTAGTCCCAGCTACTTGGGAGGCGGAGGCAAGAGACTCTCTTGAGCCCAGGAATTGGAGGTTGCTGTGAGCTGTGATGCCACAGCACTCTACCCAGGGTGGCAGCTTGAGGTTCTGTCTCAAAAAAAAAAAAGAAAAGGTGAATTTTAAAGTATAATAATGTTAATTCTTTTGCCAGTCCTCTAACTGCATTTCTGCCATGACTCTATTTGCCCCCAATTAAGTCAACTGCAAGCAGTTGCATGAAAGTCACTGTTCTGTTC